>JASSRZ010028691.1:0-17879 GCA_032164315.1 Malacoctenus gilli | reverse complement strand
ACTTATAAAGCTTCTCACAACAGCAATTCCCCCCCCCCCCCCCCCCAAAAGCCAGAATTTTCAGTTTGGTCCAATATGACTGCAGATGTTACAACTGCCCAAAAGACCATTGGGTATCAATGATTGGACTGTCCAAACTCCCCAATGGATAGTCTAGTACAGGGGTGGGCATTTCAGGTCCTCGAGGGCCGCAGCCCTGCATGTTTTCAATGTGTCCCAGCTTCAATACACTTGAATGCAATAAGCTGCTCATCATCAGGCTCTGCTGCAGCGCTGCATGATGACATCAATGAGAGTCAGGTGTGTTGGAGAAAGAATCCATTGAAAACATGCAGAACCGCAGCACTCCAGGACCTGGAATGCCCACCCCAGTGGAAGGGCAAAATGCAGCAGAAGATGCACCAGCAAAAGAGATGACTGTTGGCTCCAGCAGATAATCAAAGAGAAGATTCAACAATCTGGCAGGGATTCAGAAAGAGTGGAACGAGGTAGGAGTTACTACTTCAGAAACCACCACATTGAGAAGCATCGGCTCTCCAGTGTCACCGCCACCTTAGCCGCCTGTCAAATCGGGGAGCAGCTCCAGCGCATCGACTCCTGCACTGTAGGGGGCTGTCACGGAGCGGTTGCGGGAGCTATTTACGGAGGGTCTGAAGCTTTCCAGAACAGGGCAGCCAATTACAGTGAACCCTCGTTTATCGCGGGGTTGTGTGACAAGAACCACCAGCAACAGGTGAAATCCACAGTCATTTTTATTATTTACAATTAATATACAGTACTGTGTTCCGTAATAGCGCCCTGCCGCCGCATCGCTTCTAGCTTCCTAAGCATGTCCAGAAGTGTAACTTTCTCCGCCATAGTTAGCATCTTCCTCTGTATTTTATGCATGTCCGCAGCTGCATTTGTCAGTGCTAAACGTTTCGTCCACATTGCAGGTTTTGTCGTGGAGAAGCTTTGCAAACACGTAACTTCGCCGAGCTGAACGCGTTCTGTAATGGACAGAGAGGAGGGACGGAGAAGATTGATTGATTGACATTTGCCTGCATTCCCTCAGCCAGTCAGGACGCAGGACACGATGCGCATTTAGAAGCTGTTTAAAAAATATATAATAAAATAACAAAAAAAAACTGCACTGATGTCTGTGGTAGAAGATGACCGGTGAAAGGTGAAAGTGGCTGCTCTTTTAATTTCTGTAAAAATGGAGGAAACTACCCTCCCTCTCAAAATAGTGGCTCAATATACCAGATTATACAGATGCAGATGTGTGCTGCTTGTTTTCATTGCATCATTTAACGGCGAGTGTTTTTGACAGGAAAACATGGTAATACGTTTGTAGTTTTATAAGGGTTGGCATATTTGTACATCAAAATGCACCTAGTGACTAAACGACTGAGTGTCTACCATATAGTATGGTAATGTTATGTGTCGGGCCAGATTCAAGACCGACAGACAAGTGTCAGATTTGGCTCAACTCTCTGACAAACAAACGCAAGAGGGAATGTAACTGCAAATGATATTTATTTAAAAACGTTGCTCCTCAGCACGTGGCTGCCTACTTAAATGAAAGAGGGCCCGCTACTGTGCTTAGAGCGGCCGAGTTGGCGGATGATTTCTTGTTGAAGCACAGGTCTGGTTTTGGTGAGGTGCGCGAGTGAGGGGGTGAGTCAGGGTTGGGTTTTGGGAGGGGAATTATTCATGTTGTTTCAGGTATGGATGTTATGGTGAGATGTTTGATTGCAACTGGCCCAGCTGCTCCTAGATTTTAGTTGCCGGGTTGTTGTGACAGGTCCCCTTTGGGGGTCCCGTCTTAAGGGGGGGGTGGGACAACCCCAAGTGGAGTGGGGTTGTTTGGAGTGTAGGTGTGTGTGTGTATGTGGTGTTTTGCTGGCCCTCTTTCCTTTCTGTTGCAGGGCATGATTGATCATGGACCTCAGGTGTGTGTCTTAAGGGGCGGGGCTGCGGCTATAAGCACCTGTGGAATCTGCCTGTTCTCTCTCTTGTCTCTTGGCTTCCCATTCCTGGCTTGACCCTGCAGCTCACCGGTCGTCTCGTCAGATTGTTGTATTTCGTTAGCCATTAGTTTGGCTGATTACATTTGTTAAACTGCTCCATGATGATTAATTGGCACAGCCCGTCAAATGTATCCACTTTTTCTGCTGCGCACCAGCGGTGAAAATGAGTGGTCAAATCGCGTACAAATTCTACACTGGTCTGCTTATCAGACTTCACCCAATGTCTAAACCTCTGGCGATATGCCTCCGGAACAAGTTCATATGCCTTGAGGACAGCTGACTTCACCGTCTCATAAGTCAGACCCTCCTGAGCACACACAGCCGAATACGCCTCCTTTGCCTTGCCAGTGAGGACGCACTGCAGCAGGAGGACCCTGTCTCCGTCTGGCCACTGCCTGGCCTCTGACAAGCGCTCAAACAATACGAAGAAAGTGTCGGGATCTCGCTCGTTAAACTTAGGCACAAGACGCAGACTGGCAGTCAGGTCTCTGCCCTCATGCCCAGCCACAGACCCCGACTCATATGACGCACCAGACATCCCACCATCGCGGTCCAAAACCCTCAGCTTTGTCCGCTCCAGCTCCAACTGCAGCTGCAACAACTCTCTGTTGCTCAAACGAGAGCACCCTAGCCTGCCCCACCGACACCGATGCTGACGCTGACCTCACCGCAGCCGCCGGCTCAGCAGTAGGCTCCTTCTGCAACACCCCCTTCTCAAACAACGTCAACAATACAAACATTTTTAATTCATCCTTAAGCATTCCCTCTTGCAACACGATATCATAGTGCTCAACAATTTCGACCAACTGATCCTTCTTACGAGTCCACAAACACCGCACAAGGCGCTTCGTAAAAAGCTGACAAATCCATATTCATCTGGAGGTGGATCCACACTACTCGGTACACAACGAGCAAGCAATGCCCCCCCAGAGCGTTCCCCTGACTGCCTAACCCAAGAACTGGCTAACCTCAACCCTGGTCTTCATGCGGTTCTGCGGCGGGTCGATTTAAGCACAAAACCAGCAGGATCACCACAGGCGAGCTCCCGGAGTGCCCCCGAGAAAGCTGCTTGCGCAACAAACACCAAACGCTCCCCACAGCACTACAGAAAGAAACAAACCGACACACTCCCAAAGGAGAGAGTGCCATAAAGCCTAACGGGAACCTCCAGAAAATGTGCACCTACAGCGTCTCACCTAACCCCCCGTTAGGACGAGCCCCCATTTGTCAGACTTGGCTCAACTCTCTGACAAACAAACACGAGAGGGAATGTAACTGCAAATGATATTTATTTAACAAACGTAATCAGCCAAACCAACGGCTAACGAAATACAACTGACAAGAGACGACCAGTGACCGGCATGATCAATCATGCCCTGCAACAGAAAGGAGAAAGGGCCAGCAAAACACCACATACACACACACACCGACACGCCAAACAACCCCACTCCACTTGGGGTTGTCACACAAGGCAGACTCACATTTAGACCTGCAGCTTTTGAGTGAGTATCAAAATCTCTGCCAAATATTTCCTTTGATATCTCCACAATTTGCTTGAGTGACTTGTTTAGGGCTTGAAGAAAAAAAAGTATCAGGGATTGGGCCTAATTCCAATTCTCCCCCTTAACCCTCAATCTCAACCCTCAAAACCAAGTTTTAAGGGCTATTGTGTGACTTAGAAATTGGACACCCCTTAGTTGCAGATTGTGTCTTCAGACCGTTGGGGGCAGCATTATGCCCAAGCAGCGTTTCATTCTGTAAATTAAGACGACAAAGCTGCAGCAGACACATCTTCATTTATGGATATGAAAAAGTTTCCTTCTTTCAACATCTATGAAAACTAAATACTTTATGTACCAGCAATTTTTTTCCCCCATAGGTTTTTATAACTTTGCTACTTGTTATGCGGGACAGTCTAGTATAATAATCTCCTGTCTCAACTCATTTTTTTTTATTACAATATAAAATTTAAAAACTTTACAGGAATAGAACACTCTCCAAAAACAGTTGTAAACAGTTGCAACATACATCTAAAAAAAAAAAAAAAAAAAGAGGTAGAAATGTGCAAAAACAAAAAGTAAATGACAAAAACCTGAGAACACTTGCATGGTTAATAAAATGTGATTGCATTCAACCATGCGCTCAAAAAGAATGAGGAAGCGCTCAGTCTTGGCCTTGCTCTCCTCCTGGCGTCTCTGTTCCCGCCCGCTCTCTGCCCTAAAAAAAATAAATAAAAAATCCAGGATTGGGTTTTCTTTTCATTTTCCGGGGGGGGGGGGCCGTTGGGGGTCAGTGGTAACGTGGCAGAGGACTCTTGGTTCACAACAGAGTGGATGGGAAGGTAGCACAATCAGCTGTGGCACAGGGGAACGTGACCCCGTCTTCTGAGTTCCTGCAACACACAGCAGTGAAAATGAATGTGTGTTGGAGAGAGTGATAAGAGAACATAAAGGAAGGGAGGAGCACAAGAAAAGAGGTTGTGCGAAAGAATACAGAAAACAAGGAGTCAATGTAAACAAAAAGAGAAGGCGGAAATAAACACATTACTGCTCCAAATTATGCATGAAGTATAAAATTTGTAAAGATGGGAAAAGGTATTTTACCTTGTATCTTGTTGAGAGGTTTTCCCACTTTTTGGCTGCCTGCTGAGGCTCAACTTTCCCCACCAGACCAGCTTCTTGGATGAACTGGCTGTGAACAAATGAGTGTCATGCATCACTATTTCGTAACGGTGGACCAGAACAAGAACAGTTCATATTCATAAAAGAATGTCTGGTCACTTGGGCAACGATTGTAATTGTCACAGATCATCATCGTATTATTATGAACAGTCAACGAGCCACAAATAAGCGGTACTCATTCGCAGAGCTTTTCAGAGCCGGCATGTTTGTTTTGGGCTCGAAAATTAAATCAGGGCCCGCATTGACATGATACATTTTATTTAATATTTGCACCGTTGACCCTGCCTGAAAATCCCTGCGGCTACAGGAGATAACATTAACCCGGTCATCTTCTACCAAAAGCATGTCATACGGACTGTTATCTTGATAAAACAACTACATTGTCACCAAAAAAAAAAAAAGACCGTTACGTTAACTTAAACAATAACAGGGCTTGAGGGCACCGGCCGCTATCGACAAAAGACCGTAAAAAATAAATGTCACGCAACAGCGAGGCAACTAATCCATAGCATGGGCCTAAACTAAGATAATCTGATGTTTTTGTAATTTTTATACCTCTATTAACAAAGAAATACATTTGTAGCTTGCCATCTCCGCCTCTTTGCACTCCAGGTAGATTTTCTGGAAAAACTGCAATGCATTCTGGATAGCCCTTATTTTCAAGGGAGGTAGCGGAGAATCTCAATTTTGGAGGGCCATACATCCCTCAATCTCAGCCCTTAACTCGGCTCCCGAGGAATTGGGACAGCACTCGGTCATCGCGGGAGCGAGCATTTTTGAGATTGAGGGTGAAGGGGGGGAATTGGAACGCACCCTTGGTCCCACTTCTGCTGGCTATCGCCATCAGGTACCTTGGGTCAAGCCCCTTCTGAACCTGACAAATATTGGAAATGTATCAAAGTGAAGACTGACCCGTTTCCCAGTGGTCCAAGGTGGTCTTTTCTAATGAAAAGAAAGTGTGCCTTTCATTCTGGAGTCAAGGTTCAAGGTTTTAGGAGGAAGAAAGGCGAGGAACAGAACCCCAGATGCTTGAGGTCCAGTGTGAAATAGCCAAAGTGAGTCATGATTTATGGTGCAATCAGCAGTGCAGATGTTGGTAACCTCTGCTTTCCTAATCTGAGCTCACTGCCACAGTTTACCACAATGTTTTGGAGGACTTGATGAATCTTTTGCCCAGGATCTGTATCGAGACAGACTTCATCTCTCAGCAGAACCTGGCCCCTCCCTATACCACAAAAATACCCAAACCCAGTTTGATGCCCATGCCATCACAGTGCTCGACTGGCCAGCCAACATTCTAACCTTAACCCCATTTAGAGTTTCTGGGGTATTCTCCAGAAGAAAATGAGGAGCAGCAGACCAAATACCAATGAAAAGCTGACAGCAGGCATCAAGGAAATCTGGGATTCCACAACTCGAAGGTAGTGCCACAGGCTAAATGCCTCAATGCCGCATTGCACTGAAGCAAGTGGACTCCCAATCAAGTATTGATGACAGACATCGTTTTGAAAGTGTCATTGATTGATTTTGATCCTAATTTCACTTTCTGCAAAAATACAGTATTATAAACTGATTGAACTCCTGTTTTCATAGGTTTTGTGAGCAAGATGCCCAAGTTGTAAAATAAGAGAAATACTTGAAATCATTTAAATTGTTGGCCTTGAATCTTAAGTTTAACCTTTTGAATGGAATTGTAAAAATAAACTTCTCCATGATATTCCAATTTTTTGGAAAGGGTCTATATAGAATTTTAAACACAAGCCTTCTCAATCTACTTTAAAGACTTCCTTTTTTGAAAAATGACAAATATCTAGTTTTTATAGTCAGGCCAGGTTTGTAGACTCAACAGTACAATAGACATAACATTCATTTGACAAACAGTTTAACACTTACAGAGGGCAATTCAACAGTCCACAGTTCTAACTCCAAAAAAAGCCACGAAGAAGATAATCCAGGGATGTAGTCTGGGGCAGGCAGGGGTCACAGTCCAGATCAAGAGAATCCAGACAGACAAGGCAAATCCCAAATCCAAGAGACAAAAAGGCTGAACTCAGGACTAAGACAGGAACCGAAAGGCTGATTGCAACTGGCATGAGAACACAGACTAACTAGCAACAAAATGAGAACAGAAGCCCACATATATACTAGGAGCACCAGATGAGTCTAATCACAGAGCAGGCCCAGGTGCAGCATGTTAGAGAGGGAACATGCAATCACTCAGGAGGATGAAGTCAAGGAGCCTGCCACCAGAGAAATGGTAAACTACCCCCATGACATGGTTCGGTATATGCGGAAGATGATGGCTGGATGGAAAGTTTGGAAATTGGCCTGTAGTTGGGTAGAACACTTGAATTGAAGTTGGCTTTCTGAGAGGTTTAACAACAACAACAACAACAACAACAACCTTGAAAGCTTTTGGGACAAAGCCCATTATTAGAGATTAGCTGATCTCATGAAGTATTGATGTGCCAATTCGGGTAAAAGCATCTTCCAACAACTTTCAAGGAACTGGATCTAGTAAGGATGTTGTCATTTTTAATGAAGCAACAAGTGATTCTAACTCAGAAAGATCTGTAAGGGGGGAAGCTTTCTCATGCTAAATCAGGATCTCCAGAAGCCTCTGTTTCATGAGGTCCTATAATAAATATTCCAGAGAGATCTGTCACACTTTACACAATTTACTTCTTTATCTTAGTTTTAGAGTTTCTGTCATGAAAGGAGATGCTTAAGTCACCACTTCTGACTTATCCGGGTTGAGGAGTTGAGGTCATTAAACGTTATTGTGCGCTTATGACCAGATTTGATGGCAACAGCGGACCATAGCATGGGGAGAAGGTAGTGCTATTTCAACTTTCAAATCCTTGAATTGCAATGTTCGGTAACTTCACTGAAAAAGGGATATGCTACAGTCTGTATTGAATTGTCGGCATACTCTACCCAGACCCAGTGGCAACTCCAGGAAGCCAGAACAGCAAGATGAATTGGGGCCTTAAATTTTTTTATGGTGGAAATCTGTTGAATTGGAAAGCGGGTGTCAGATTGATCTCTGCTGTCTGTTTGGCTGGTGGAAGCTCAGGAAGAGCAATGAAGTGAACAATTTTGGAAATTTTGGAAACAGCAAGGCTGGTGGTGTTAGCTTCAGCCCTAACAAAACCATTGGTAAGCCATCTGTGCCTTTTCCAGTACAGATTAATGCCGTTTGGCCTGCAGAATGTTGGTGATACTTCCTAGCGATGAATAGAGAGAGTTCTGGGAGAACTAAGGGGAAAAACACATTTTGTCTATATTGACAATATCATAGTTTTCTCCCAAACACACCAGCACCTTCATGACTATATCATGCCAATCTTGCACTCACCCAAAGATGCCATTGTTTTCAGACTCAACATACCAAGATAGGACATGTTATTTCCTGGAGAGGAGTGGATTCCGCCAAGGCGAGCACCAACAGCTCACCTGGCACCTACCAGGTTTGAGCAACTGAAGAGGTTCTTTGGCATTCCCAAGGTTGGCAGACTTCAAAGCATCCTGCTTCCAAACCTAAAGAAAAAGGTCCCATGAAAACGGCTGGCAATCTGCATTTAAACTTTTGCTGCAGTCACCACAGTATTTGCCCAGCCATCATACAACAGCGGCTTCCAGGTTCACTGTCATGGCAATGATGTTGGTTGTCCTTGTTGAGGATATGGAAGATGGTGACAAGCCAATAACGTATGCTTCAAGAACTCTCCATGGTGCTGAACTCGGGTATTCTGCCTCTGAGAGAGTGCTTAGCAGCAGTGAGGATTGTGGAAAATGTTGGCATTACCCAGAAGGTTTAACCTTTGATCTCTTCACAGGACTCAGGACATATTCATTATCAGTTGAAGCAAGGGGTGCTTTACATAGGAGTCCTCTCCAAATATTGTGGCTTCAATTACCAGTTGGTCAAACCTGCTGCGCTGGTACATCAGTTTTTGGGGTACTATGATTACTGTCCACTAAGGGGGCTCCTAAAGCTTTAATCAGTGGCTTGAAGGTCAACAATCTGTAATGATGTCAGGTCTCGCGTAAAGACTTGCTATGCCTACCAATGATGCAAAGCCTTTACAAAATCCTGGCTGGTTGCCTGCAGACTATGGAAGTGAAGATACCTAGTGAAGTGAACGGGGTGGACTTTATGGGACTGTAATGGAATTTTTCTTGTGAATAAATCCAAGAGGTTGATCTTGTCTTTAGCTTTTATTGAAAGCATAGTAAGCAAAAAAAAAAAAAAAAAAAGACGCAGGGCATCAACACAGCTTAATAGTTGAGAGATGAGCGTACACCCCCAGTAGGTGTGGTGACTTATGGTACTGAAAAATAGGATGAGGGAAAAGTGTGAGAAGCAGTGTGTAGAAAATGCATAGAAAATAGGTGATGGGTGAAGAACAGGCGATTCCTGAAGGTGCAGGTGCCCCTGAGAGTGGGAGAAAGGGAGAAGCCAGGAAACGATGGGAGAGGAGTTCACAAGAAAAGATGGGGAAGTTGCAGTCCTCGATGTACAACCGTCTCATGGGGCTGCTGTCGGTTGGTATTTGTTGACCAGTGGGGGTGATCTTAAAACTTGTGTTCATGTCTTCCTTGTACTCTAATCATGTGATAGGGCTTAATGCATATTGTTTTACTTGCCTTCCAGAGTGAATGTGCCATAAAAAATATCTGTTTCATCCATAGAATCACAGAGTTGAACTATTTTGGCCTCAAGTTAACAATCGTGTCAAACACCCAGCTAAGACAACCCTTTTTCAGAGGCTGGAGCAAGAGGAATTAAACATGAATAACAGTCTTGTGAGGTACTGTGTTTCAAACCTGATGGGCCGACTTTGTCAGATTGGTCTGAAAAGGGTGGTGCAGTCATGGAATTCCAGGGGAAGTAAACCAGTGTAAAATAATTACATGGAGACTTTAGATGCTTCAACAGCAACATCTTGTTCTTTATTTTACAAGGAAAGGGGTACCAAATGGATTAGCTGGCAGCGGATGTCCCGAAGAAAACACCACTGGAGTTGTTGCCTCATTCTGTAGAAGCAGCAGACCTTTACAAAAAGGAGTCAGGATCATCACTTACAACACATTTTACTTTTGGATATGATCCTTTTTCAGCTGAACAGGATAAAGTCACAGTTGAGAATTAGTTGGCAGAGAAATATAGACATTTCAAACTTGCTCTCGAGAGCACTAAACAATGACTTTGCACCATTTAAAGAGGTATTGCTCTACCTCATAACCCTAACTTGCTGTAACGTATAAAAACAAAAACAAAAATCAGCTCATGTGAACTTACAGAAAGGAATTTTCAACTGGAAAATAAACTTGTGTCAATACCACAGAGGGCAAATCTGAACGTCCTTCTTTATTATTTACACTTTCAACTTATTAATAATATTCAGCCTGAACATAATGAATCCAACATAACTGAACTGATGACTTGTGTTTGAACAAAGCAAATCAAATCATGGTTGATCAAAAGTGCAAAATTCAAATTCTCTTCAAAAAGGGATTTAAGAACAGAAAGTACCTCTGACAGGCCATTAAACTCAACAATATTGTTGCCAGCACAGTTCTTACTACATTTTGCACAATGCACAGAGGTCTCGTCTCCAGCCACTGCTCCACACAGGTTTCGCAGCCAACAATGTCCGGCAACAATGGGCAAAGACTGGTTCCTCAAAAAACCTTAAAAACAAAGATGAGAAAACTTATGTCAACAAGGCACCACTGTTTTGTTATTTACGTTTAATGAAAAAAAGTTGCTGTTTTTTTTTCGTGGACATGACACCAAACTGTAACAAAATTATTTTGCATAAGTACACGTTTAGATTGAGTACACAACGCCCTGTCCTCTTTTGATCAAAGAGAAAAGATAAATAGTCGATGAAAAAAGCAATATCTGGATGTATTCTGACATGGTGAGTCCAACACATTCAAAATGCCAATTTTGCAAGGCACTTTTAACCTTTCGTGGAGGAAGCACTTCCAATATGAGACGGCATTTATGCCACAAGCATCCCACTGTGATGTTACAGCAGCACAGCCAGGACCCAATTGTGACGAGAGCGACAGCAACGCCTGCTTTTTTGCACCAGTGTATCTGCTGAACAAACCAGAAACACATAAACATCAGGACTAAGACAGGCATCCTTGCAAAGACAGCAGAGGTAATCTTACATGGGAGCATTTGTCTCAAGGCCCATGAAGCAGCAGCAGCAAACAAAGATGGTTCAGGCTCTGGTTAAAACGATTGCCAGACATTTCCAGCCCTTTTCCATTGTGGATGACAAGGGATCTTGGGAATACACTGCTCCACTTGATCCTTCCCATGTGCTTCCCAGTAGAAGCACAATATCCAGACAGGTGTTACCTCATATGTTTGATCAAGTAAGAGGTGATCTAATGGGGGAAAAAACTTAAGCTGGCCACTACTGTGTGCATGACAACTGACTGCTGGACCTCCAACACCTCAGTAGGCTACATATCGGTAACAGTGACTTCAAGCTGCAGTCACATTTGTTGGACTGTTTCAGTTTAGTAGAAAACCACACTGCTGCATACCTGGTCAAAGAGTTGGAAAGAATTGCCAGTGATTGAACCATCAGTAACAAAATAGTTGCTTGAGTTACTGATGGTGCAGCTAATATCAAGAAAGCTGTAACTGAAACTCTGCACTGCAACCACCTGAGTTATTTTGCACACATTCTTAACCTTATAGATAGGAAAGCAATCCACCAGCCTCAACGTCAAGACATCATCAAAAATGTGAAATCAATCGCTGAATATGCCCACCAGAGCACAGTAGCATCTGCTAAACCACCAGAGATGCAGCTGCAGATGAGACAGCCTCAAACAAGATGTGGCTACAAGGTGGAATTCCACCTATAACATGGTGAAGCGCATCGCAGAAGTCAAGGACACACTCATCCCCACCCTGGTCCTGGTAAATCCTCGACTTCCAACATTGTCCATGGAAGAGTGGGGAATCGTTAAAGAGGCCTGCGAGGTCCTGCAGCCCTTCAAAGAAGTGACTATGGAACTCAGTTCAGAGAGGTATGTAAAAGTGTGTGTGTGTGTGTGTGTGTGTGTGTGTGTGTGTGTGTGTGTGTGTGTGTGTGTGTGTGTGTGTGTTCTCAGTTAACAGTGTTTTACTTGAGCTTATTCCTTTAAACATTGAGATTTACTGAGTTTTAGACATTTTCCCAAAATACCTCTCGAATGATTCTAAACACTATTTTCTGAACTGTAATTGGTTACAAATGAAGGCTGTTATTTGTATCAAAATGCAAAGTCAGAAAACAGACATTTCCAGGGTTCAAGATTTCATGTTCAGTGCGAAAACAAGTTTTATTCACCCTTCTTATCCATATCCACCCAATATCTGAACAATGTAGTAACTGAAATCTAAAACACCTCAAACTTAATACTGCAATTTTAAAACAATAACTTTAAGAATTTTGCAGTTTTCAGTTCTGCTTTGAAATAGAAGTTTGTAACTGCATAGTATTTCATAGCATTGTATTTATGCTGTATGCCTTTCTTTCTCTCTTTTACAGGTTCCTTACAGGTTCAAAAGCCATTCTAATGGCAAGAGGGTTCCAAAGGGCAACTGCATATCAACAGAGAAATCCTTCCAGTCATCAGCCAATACAGGACAAGGTGGACAGACTCATGGTGGAGTTAATGAAATGATTAGGGGGGACTGAGCAAGTGAGCCTATTGGCAGATGCGACGCTTCTCAGCCCCAGGTTAAAGAAACATCCATTTGTGCATGACAGAAATGCAGAAGATACTGTGACAAGGGTGGTGGGAGCTGCATCCAGATCACAGCCACATGCTGCATCCATCACAGAGGGAGGGGAGGCTCATCCAGATGTCAGTCCTTCCAGCGAGAAAGTGCCTGGGATTTGGGCTGACTTTGAAGAGTGGGAATAACAGAAGCAATGCTCGAGATGAAAAGGTTTCTGTCTGAGCAACTCATACCCCAAACCCCCCTTGGGGAGAGTTGCATTTTCATTTAATTTCTGAAGAGGGTGTATTTACATTTCATCAAATGGTATTTTATTGTCATTATTAATTCTATTTTCTTTGCTATTTTTCATTTAATTTATTATTCTAATGTTGCCCGGTTGAAAAGTCATTGTAATTTTTCCACATTGTTTGGTTTGTATTCACGTTGCAACTTCATTTGGGAAATTTGCTTAAGTGCTTGTGAATTACAATTTAAAGGAGTATATGCGTTTATACAGTATATGTATTGTTTGGATGATAACAAAATGCTTGAATGCTGGTGGATAATGAGGCTAAAGTACACTAATCTACTTTGATGGATTAAGAAAAAACTTTGTGAAAGTATTCATGTTGAGTTTATCTTTTGTTCTTTTTTTTCCTTTCTCTAACTGAGAGCGGAGGAGAGGAGGAGAGAAAGAAACAGAAAGAGGGGAGGAGAGACTGACCCCAGGAGCAGCCCCAACCAAGAATTGCAAGTAATAAAACACCCTGAAAAAGGGAGCACCCATCCTGTCCACAAATTCTTTCACCAAATAACTGCTTTTCAAACAGACCTATGTTGGCTCATTACATTTAATTTGTTTTCATACATTTTGGCCTATTGATGTTTTTCGATTTGGGGACTGAAGTACTCTCACCTGTTTGTGCATTTGTGAAGTGTATCTGCTGGAGTTGTTTTAGTGGAGCTTGGCAACAGACTGAACAGTTAATAAAGTTGATTGGTCATTGAAGGTTTGGGTTTGCGTGGTTTGCTGTTTTGATTGTGATTTGGTAATTCTTTTTGAGGCTGGCAACTTGGTTTCACACATTTTTGTTTTGACTTTTATAGGAATTTAGGGGTATTTAAACAGGTAAACAGATAGTACATAATCAAAATAAAATAGCAAAGAAGATACATTGGTTAGTTTATTAATTGCTTAATTAAAAATAAAATAACTGATTGACTGATTGATTGATTGATTGATTGATTGATTGATTTGTGGGGGAAAAAAAGAGGAACAAGTAAGACAAAAAAAAAAATCAAAAATGACGAAACAGGACGCTAAAATCCCTAATGCAAAATTAATAACCCCATTTGATGTAGTCCCAAGAAACAATCCTCAAATCAAAGGCATTACAAAGATGTCAGAGAAATGGCACAAGTGCTGGCCAAACATTGATCAACGATGGCCGGTTGAAGGAACTCTTAACCTTGATGTGATCAAAACAACGCAGGTGCTTGTTTTGACTTATAAAACAAACCAAAATAAAGGGAGAAAAGGAAAGCAGCGTAAACGGAAGACACAAACGGAGCTTGGCATTCTCCAGTTGTTTGAAAATGAAGGACAAAAACGATTAAAAACCATGAAAGAGCGGAATGATAGAGGAGCAGAACTAATTCAAAAAAGTTTAAAAGACTTTGAAAAATTGATGGCAGAAGTCAATACACCTTTCTTGCACACGAATCCAATCAAGAACCCCCCACCTTATGCGAAGGAGGAGAAGCTCAAGGAAATTTATCCACAACTTCCAGTGATCAGTCACCAAGGCGATTATTCTATTCAAGATGATGACGATCGCATCATTGAGACAGGAAAAGCGTAAACAATAATAAGGATGCAGCCAAGCTCTGAAAGGAAAGAAGAAAATGATCAGCCTGAAAACTGATGGTGGTCCCCGAATAAGAAGGGTTTTGAAGATGAAGATCAAAGTGATCCTAAAGGAGCTGTGGGTGGATGTGACCCTACAATTCAGTGGATATTGGCAAAAGCAGAAAGAAGAGGACATAAAACACTGTTTGAAGACCCAGGAGACAAGAGCTCTCCCGAAATTGATGAAGAAGAGTGAAGAACATTCAGACAATGGAGATCCTTCAGTATCAACGGGATTTTATCCAACTGCATCCAGCACTGGGGGAAAAAAGAATAAACAGAGATCTCTGAAAGAGATTGAAGGAGGCATTGATCAATGCTTAACATTCTTGGAAACATCACCAACGTTGTTCCAGACATGGAAACATGTCTGGAACGACAAGCCGAAGAGCGCTGGAGAGTCAGCGCTACAAAGCAGCATCTACAAATACAGAAGTTACAGGAAAGCGCTGCCCAAGAAGCAGAACCAGGATATTCATTGCGCTCCAGACTGAAGAAGATTCACCAGAAGATGCTTCCAGTTGTTGTCTGAGGACAGAGTCTGGAATACAAGACATAGCAGAATGCGGATATGCCTTATGTGATGGAGAAGTTACCTATTCAACAAGATGGAGCATATCCGTGGACTTCAAAGTTGGACAAGATCATGGCGGGAACCCAGTTTGCCATTGGGGATATAAAGAAGCTGTTGGCAAACCTTCTTGGAGTCCCAGCAATGGAAGAGATTTTAAAGAGAGCGGGACTGATTCGTTATGTGGGAACTGCAGTGAATGATGCAGAACTGTTTTCTGCTCACAGAGCTCAACTTTGGAGGGCATTGAAAGATACATTTCCAATGAACGTACATCCAGATGATATTCTCATTGAGTCACTGGGACCGAAACAAAATCCAAGGGCA
Source organism: Malacoctenus gilli (assembly GCA_032164315.1). NCBI lineage: Eukaryota > Metazoa > Chordata > Actinopteri > Blenniiformes > Labrisomidae > Malacoctenus > Malacoctenus gilli. Next base: position 2,635 of record JASSRZ010028691.1, on the reverse strand, counting down.
TATGTTTTGAGAGCATTTCAAAGGTGGAGAAATGTCACAGGAAATGACCCGGCTTTGAATCAAATGGAGCAATCAATTTTGCATTCCATAATAGAGAAGGGGCTTCCACAGTCGGTGAAGAATAAACTTGCTGAAGTGGTTGAACTTGGAAGCATGACAAAGGGTGCCTATACGGACCACATTGCCCATCATGTGGAGTGGCACTGGAGAAAAAGGAAAAGGACCAGAAAGAGCAGGATCAGGAGATCCTCAGAAAGCTCAATCACGTCCAACTGATAAATAGTAAAAAGAAGAAGCCTTGGTTGTGCAGAGTCCATCTCTGGTGAGTAGACCATCACCAGAACAACAGCTGAACCAAGTTATATTTCAGTCTGCCCTACCACCACTGGTCGTCTCAGCTGCTCCCTGCCCACAGCCTGTATTTGGTTCAGGACAGACCTGGAGAGGAAGAGGTCAAGGAAATACAGGATGCGGTAGAGGATTTAGATTTGGTCCATATTTTCAGCAGTCTTCAGAAGAGTGCTCTAATTGTGGACAGCTTGGACATTTTGCCCGTGAGTGTAACGAGTTTGGAGGAAACACCAGAGGAAATCTCAGAGGAGGCTACAGAGGAGGTTTCAGAGGCCAACTGAAACCATTCAGAGGATCTGTGAACCCTTCCTTTATAGGGGTCCGGAACCAGGATTCTAGGGGTGCCCAGAAGACTTGAAAGCTGGTAGTATCGGGGTTGGAAAAGGATCCAGCAATAGAAGTGAAAGTAAATGATCCATCATTGGTGGTAATGGTGGACAGTGGAGCTGCTTTCACTTACAGTATATTCGGCCTGAAGATGCTAAACATCTCCCTTTGTCTGGTCAGTTGATTCGGACAATTGGGTTTGAGAGAGTAAAACAGCTGGTTCCACTCACAAAACCAATATAGCTCTGCTACAAAAACCAGAAGATAATAATCCCCATATTGGTATCTGAACACACACCTATTGGGCTTTTGGGAAGAGATGCTTTGTGCAGATTGAACTGTACAATAAAGTGCACACCAAACGGCTGTCTGGTGGAAGTGCCAAATGAGGCTATAGGACAATTTTTGATGACAACAGAAATGGAGACTTCATCAGTGTTTTGGATCGGAAATCTAAATGCAGACTTTTTGGAGCCAGCTAAAAAGTGCGAAAAATTCATTATAGCAAACATGCCCAATGCAAAGCTTCCACAATATCCACTTCACTGTACACTGCAGTATTTTAAAGATGCGGAGCAAACAACTCCCGAAGAATGAGTGCATCATCAGCCAAACCAGGTCCAAATCAGTTCATGCTGCATTGTTTTGGGACGACAAGGAACAGCCATGAAAATGGAAAATGGAGAGAAATGATTATTTAAATAACGAAAAGAGTGTACCACATGTGACCTTGTTGGTGAAAGAAAGAAAATCTTGCCCTTTTGAGAAGTGAAAATCAGAGATTTATCAAAATCATGATTTTTGCTCAAGGATGGGGACAGCTACAAGTGGTGCAGATGACTTACGAGTCACTTTGCAACATGACAAAGGTTCCAGACTAAGAAAAAGGAGATGTTGCAACAAGTTTCAGAACGCTTGTGGGCTCAACACAGTATTGAATGAGTGAAATCAGCTCAACCAGTAAAGGTTGAACTCAGACCAGGAGTAAAACCTCCTTGGAAGAACCAGTATCCATTAAAATTAAAAGCCATTCAAGGGATTGAGTCACAAATTGAAGGACTTTTAAGAACTGATGTCTTGAAGAAAACACAGAATCCACAAAGTAAAGTAAAACTCCTTTGTTACCTTTGAAGAAGCCAGACAATACCTACCACATGGCACATGATTTAAGGGTGATAAATAAAGTTGTTGCCGATTTGCCAGCAGAGGTGCCAGATCCACATACCTTGCTAGCTCAAATCCCACCAGAAGCGACACATTTCACAGTATTGGATTTGTGCGGTGCATTTTTTAGTGTTCCACTGAGTCAAGGTTTATTTGGGTTCACCTACAAGAGACAGTTCTATGAGTACAAAAAACACTTAGTTTTTTACACACACAGTTTAGTGTAAACACTTAAATTACCACAAGAGTTCAAACACAGCCCTCACATTTTCAATAAAGTATTGAAAGATGATTTAACAGGACTAGATCAGGTGTTGAAAAGTACTGTGATTCAACATGTAGATGATATCATCTTCTGCACACCAAACGAGGAAATATGTCACAAAGACTCAATAAAACTACTACAGATATTTCCAGAGAAAGGACATAAAGCCTCTCAGATGAAGTTGCACTACGTTCAAGAGAAAGTGGTTTACTTGGGTCAGGTAATAATACAGAGACATAGAAGCATTACAGACAGTCAGTTGGAAGCAATTTGGAAGGCTCCAAAGCCTTGAACAGTCAGAGAGATGTTGACTTTTCTTGGGATTGCTGGCTATTCTTCAGCGTGGGTTGAAGATTATGCGAGTTTAGCAAATGAATTTCTGGCTTACATGTTTCACAAAACAACACAGCGTACTTCAACTTTAACACAGTTAGTCTCTCCTGTGTGTCTTAACGGCAGTAAAACACACAGGGAGGACACCAACCCTGAGGAACCGACTGGCACGGCCGACACTTGGATTTACGTTGC
>JASSRZ010028650.1:0-21858 GCA_032164315.1 Malacoctenus gilli | reverse complement strand
AAGAAAGAAAGAAAGAAAGAAAGAAAGAAAGAAAGAAAGAAAGAAAGAAAGAAAGAAAGAAAGAAAGAAAGAAATAGGCCTGACTTCCAGGTCCGAGAAAATGTGAACTGTGCATATTCCGAAAGGGACAAGGGGCTGACATTGTGCAGTATCGCTTGTTTAAACCATCCACCTGCTGCTTGGGCTCTTTTGACAGTTTCTGTGGTCACAGATGCGCGTTCACGAGGCCACTGCTTACAGCCGTTTGCTTTTGGTAGCCGAGCATATGAAAACGGAGACTGGAGGAGGTAGCAGAACTTTTTTTATAGTGTTTCATTAACTGTGAATATACGAATTTAACACTGGCCTGTTAATAGTGGTCAATACATAGGCGCATTGCTCTAAGATATTAACGTGTGATAAAGTTTATTGTGTGCCCTGAAACTGAACACAAGGCACAGATGTATTTAAGTGAAATCCACCTTTCCACTGACAGCTGGTATATTTTGAATTTCATTGTTGATGTGTGTAAATTATTGTGAGAATGACAGTTAACTGGCCTTGGAGCCACTCCTCTGCAAATTCACCCTGGATGAACTTTAGACAGACGCTCTGCAACCCCCCTCTCCAAATCCAGTCCCCCCCCTCCCCCTCACAGGGATGATGTGGAGACCCTGAAGGCCATTTCCACCCAAGGCCTTTGGACTGCGGCGACCTATCTCCCTGCTAACACATACACACACAAACAACACGAACTTTTGCACTACTTGACCCCCACCCCCGGACTCAATGCCTCGTCGCCGTTTGTAATTGTAACTTGTAAGTATCTATGTTAATTGTGCCGAGGTGTTTTTTTTTGTATTCACTGCAACACCCCCCTGTTGGGGACGTGGCAGTGGGTTCATCTTTCCTAATGTGTCTCTTCTTCACCATGTATCTGCGGATGGAGTGCCTTTAATGGGCTGCTGAACATCCACCTGTCCTGTATGTCATCTTCTGTTTGTACGTTTGTAACCTTGGACAGGTCATAACTGGAATTTCCCCACTGTGAGATTAATAAAGGCCATCTTTATCTTTGTCTTAACTTTTTAGCCTCTGCTGTATAGCCTAATGCATTTTGCTTTGTTAAATGAACACTCTCTGGATGTTCCTTTAAATTGACAGATCTAAGAATGTGGCCCACAAATCTTAAATATATTAAATTAGAGCATGAGGCATCCTGGAACTTCTACACTCTGCCTGGCTCTTTATTTTATACTTGGTTACCTCAAAAGACTTACAACAACTTGATAAACAGTGACATTCCTTTTTAAAAATAACATTTTAGGGAACATCATCAAAACAAATCAAAAACAACAAAAATGAGGACTGAGAAATTTCAGGTAAAATTATAGGAAAAAACAAATAAGAATAAGAATAAGAATAAGAATAAGAATAAGAATAAGAATAAGAATAAGAATAAGAATAAGAATAATGGTTTGGTGTCCATGGAGAGGCACGTTCACGTTCACATATTTGAGTCCGGAGAATTCCTACGCAAATTGTTAAAAAAAACAAAAAACAAAGGAAAGAAAAGAAAAGAAAAGAAAAGAAAAGAAAAGAAAAGAAAAGAAAAGAAAAGAAAAGAAAAGAAAAGGTCAGATTTGCAGGTCTGGGACGAGTGGCCGAGATTGAGCAGAAGGGTTTCTTTAAACCCCGCCTACCTGCTGTTCGGCATCGGTCCTGTTGCTGTGATGCGTTACTGATACGGGAAATAAGATCATCAGAAATAAAAAGTTATTTGAAGGAGAAAAACCTGATGATTTGTATAAGGGTAGAAAAAGGTCCGTGCTCGTAAGTTTACGTCGCTTGAAATGATTAATACGCTGAATTATTGACGTTTCTTTCTCAATGCTGGCGAATGGGGAAACGTCTTTTTACGCCATACTTGCAGTTCCATAATTTTGCCAACATGTATTTTTTCCTTTCCCGTCAGAGGCGCGTCCTCGGGGCTTGGACACAGCCAACCATAGACATTAATGAGTATTAATTAATATACGCATTAACGTCTATGGAACCAACGGTTGCAAGTCATTGTTTTCTGGGTCCAGCTGCTTTGCGCCGATGCATTGGCCAATGAGAGACCGCGAACTACGAAAATAAGTTTTCTCCGGAGTGTAGTCTGTCGGGCTTATCAAGCTTGTTGTGTGCCACGCGGTTGAACGTCATCACGAGACAAATTCAGTGTTAAAGTGTTAAAGGAGTCGAATACTGTGGCCTGGGGATAGCCTTGAACCAACGCTCTGCTTTATCCCAGTGGCTCACGCGGGAGTTGCGCCTATGGTTGCGCCTGTCAGACTAAATCCAGGGTAACAGCATTGGATGTAAAAAATGACGTCATTGCCGGTAAAGTCCTGGCGGGGCTTTTGCAAACTTTATTTGGAAACTGTCCTGGCGAAATGCCCGCTTGTTAACATACAGTGCTTTTAGATGTCACATCGCTAGCCATCAGAGACAAAATACACACGAGTTGCAGACAAAGGTGGGCGGGAAAACGCACCCAACGGGAAATGAAGTAAAAGTTTTGTTTTGCCGGATAACGACGTTACATTAGCTCGCGCTAAGCTAGGAGTCAAGAGTGCCTGCGCGTCTGTCACAGTGATGAGTCCCTCACGCGAAATTAAACGTAAGTGTCCTTTTGTTTCCGAAGGGGTCTTGTGCTCCCCCAGATCATCTGTAGACTCCTCCTGCTTTCTATTTGTTTTTTTGTTTGGTTTGTTTTTTGCAGAACTGAAGAAGGCAAAAAGTAAAGCCCGAGCCAAAAACAACCTGAGAGAGGAAGCCAGCATCTGCAACCAGCTCGGAGAGTTGCTGTCCAGGGGCGGTGAGCAGTTGCAGGACTGTTAAAAAAAACAAAAAACAACCATTATTCTGGAGTTTGGATTGTTCCGATGGACACATGCCAAACTGATCAGTTCAATATAAAATGAACTACAGATTTTGTTTGGGAATTATGTTTAAGTGGCATATTCGTTGCATTTCTTCAGTTGCTTCTCTTGGTTACTCTGTCATTAAGCCCTGCATGTCCTCCGTCTCACTTACGGACGGTTCCCTTTCTCTTCCACGCACATTACAGGCGACTATGAGGCTGCCATCCAGGAGCACCAGGAGGAGCTGGCCCTGTCTGAGGTGCTGAACGACGTGATCGGAAGAGCTGTGGCCAACCGGAAGATCGGGGAGTGCTACGCCGAGATGGGAAACACTGATGCTGCTTTGAAAGTAAGTAGGTGGTTCTCAAACTAATTTGAGAATGTCATGAGGTTCTTCTTTCAAAAACAAGCTGCAGGAATAGAGTCTATAGTGCTTTGTAGGGATTCTGAGTTTGACCTGTTATGGATGTATCACTGCCTTTCACCCTTTGTCTGTGAGCATTGCTTGCAACATTATCAACCCCAGCATATTATTGTATCATACATAAAAGACATACAGTATCTGGGAGTTCTCAAGGTTTGCCTTCAATGGGGATTTTCTTGTGAACGCTCTACAAATTCTCCTGACATTTCACATACACATTGTTACTAATTAGAGGGTGAAGCCTTTTCATTCTGCTGGAGTTTTGTTAACTAACCGGTAATAAATGAGAGAAAGAGGTACTTTTTCTGTGTAAATGTCTGGAGTGCACTTGTCTGAACACAGGAGAGCTCTTCTACTGAACTTGTTGAATGTATCATTGGACCTTGAGTGGTGCTGAGCTGAAAGATTGATGCCACTCTGTTAACTCTCTGTGGTCAGGCAGAGCCGGGTCGGGCCGACCAACGTCCTCCGTCCAGGGACACAGCTGTGCTCAATGCTAAGCAATCAAGTCGTCTTCTCAATTACCTTTTCTCAAATAGTGCTTTTCTCTGAAAAAAGTATTTGTCTAAAAATAAGGGAAATGAGTCACAGCAAACAAATTACAGAAAAAAGCCCAGGTATTCACACAACAGGAGAGTATTGAATAATACCATAGGATCTATACATGAATACTATACCACAGTATTGGTTGCAGACTGCCAAGAACACTTGTGTTCTCTTCCCCCCCAGCATCAGCGCTGTCACCTGGCTTTGGCTCGCTCCGTCCAAGATCACGCTGAGGAGCAGAGGGCTCTGGCCACGATTGGTCGAACTTACCTCTTCTGTTTTGAAACCGACCAGTCCAAGTCCAGTTTAGAGCAAGCAGAGGATTCTTTCAGGAGAAGTTTGGCCATCGTGAATGAACGGCTGGAGGGTAAGAACCGCCCCGTCTGCGTGTTTTTGTGTGTGGTCAAATAAAAAGAAAAAAGACGTGAAGTTTTTGCTTCTGCTGTTTTGTTTTTGTTTTTTCTCTCTTTTTCTCTTGCTCTCAGGTACTGTGCCAAAACAAGAGATCAATGTGATGAAGGCACGTCTCTTCCTCAACCTCGGTCTGGTGTGTGATCATCTTCGGGAGCCCACGCGTTGCAGTGAATTCATCCGACGGAGCGTCTTCATCGCAGAGTATGAACATTACAAACTTTGCTCGATCCTGAAAGATTAGGAGGGTGGTCTTTTTTGCTTCTTGGTCTTAACTCGAAGTGTATGAGAATACATGGAAGTGTACATGACTGCTGGTAACGGACCTGTTTGTGCTCTGAAGAAAGGGACAGCTTTTGGAGGACCTCTACCGCGCAAACTTCAACCTCGGCATCATCTGCTTTCGCAACGGTCAGCACTCCAATGCTGTCCGCTGCCTGGAGCAGGCGAAGGACTGTGCCCGCAAGATCAAGGACAAGTTCTGCGAGAGTGAGTGCTGTCACTCCGTGGGCAAGGTAAAAACTCCTCCAACCCACCTGTGCCCTGGTGGCTGCAGTTTGTAATGATCACATCTGCTGTTGTATCATTTATCTCCAGGTGCAGCTGTCGCTGGGTGATTTTGTAGCTGCTCGACGGTCCCTGAAGAAAGCTCTCTTGCTTGGTTCCCAGCAGCTGGTGGATAAACAGGCTGTGAAGAAGTCTTTTAAATATGGTATTTCGACAAAATTTTGTGATGCGCTTTATATTTTTGTGTGCCCTCCTTCTTCCCCATGTATTTTTCGAACTTTAACCGTTTGGATTTTGGTTTTCAGCTGACCGTGGCTGTAAGTTAGAGGAGGAGTTGGGAGAAGACCTGGACAAAGGTTGTCACCGGGCGATAGAGCTGACGGAGCAGCTGGGAGACCTCTGTTGTAAGGTTGGCTGCTATAACAAAGCCCTGGATGCTTACCAAGCTCAGGTAAGATGCTATGTTTGAGTCGGGTCACTCTTCCCTTCGTACCTCCACAGCCTTACTTGGGCCTGACTGTACCTGGGTTCAGAGCATGCCAGTCAGGTCTCAAACTGTTTATTGCATTGCGGTTGACTCCACATGCCGAGGTACAACAAATCTGTAACGGAAACCCGATTGAGCCGATTTTTGTGGTGCAGATTAAGACTGAGTTGTTACTGAGGTAAAAACACCAATAGAATACATCAAGGGTTTTACCTTCAGTCCCATTCGTTCAATTTGTGTTGGGTTGTCAAAGCATGACTTGAAGGACAATGCTTTTATGTTTTTTGTTGGGTTTTTTTGCGTGGTGGCGCAGCTGAAGGGGGCAGAAGAAAGAAGCAAGCCCGCCAGGGAGCTCGCTGTCATCCACGTGTCTCTGGCTGCCACTTACATGGACCTCAAACAACACAGCAAAGCCGTCGAACACTACAAGAAGGAGCTGGCTTTACGGCAGGGCAATGTTACAGAGGTAATCGCCAGTCGACCTTCTCAATTGGAATACTTTTGTTCCCTTTGCCCCAGTGAGTGGTTAATGATGCAGTCCAGGTTTGAAGAACAACATAATATTCTCATTCTCGTTGGCCTCATGTGCCTTTTGGGAGTCTTACCACTTGCGTGTGTGTCTCTGTCAGGAGTGTAGCACTTGGCTGAATATTGCCTTGGCTCAGGAGGAGGGCGGCGGCACGTCAGACGAAGCAGACAGCAGCTATAACAGGGCGCTGTGCTGTGCTCAGGCGTCTGGGCAGACTCAACTGCAGGTCGGTTCAATGCTGCGAAATCCTTGGGATTTCTTTTTGTTACAGATGATTTAAACAATGAACTCGAGGTAATTTAACATGAAGCAGGCATGTTGTACGCAATAGTAGAGCAGCTTAACGGTCAATGACGTCCAAGCGAGGAACCTGAGAAAAGCGAGCAACATGCCTGTCAGCTTCCTCTCACTCCTACAGAAGCGTGTTCTGAGGCTCTGGCTGGCATTCCAGAAGCGACGCGGCTTGCTGGATGCTGATAACACCCAGGCAAGGCTGCGAGAGCTGTGTGCCTCGGAGGGCTGGAGTCCAGGTGGGAGTGATGGAGAGGAAGAGGAGGAGGAGGAAGAACAGGAGGAAATAGAATGCAGTGAACTTCTTGATGACAGCGATGTCGTTCTGTCCGATTCAGGTAGGCGACTTGCAGTTACCATCTTCCCTGATACCGAGAAAATGCGTTTTACATCCATGTTTACGTCTCTTGTGTTTTGACTCACTCCTCATGGACCTGTAGATGAAGATTTAGAAGGTTATGACAAGATGGTGACGGGGAGGAGGAAGACGGGAAGGGTGAGTCCTGCCTGAACTGTCACTCGGGATATGCCGTTGCTCTTTGCTTCATATTTAATGTTTTAGGCCTTTTTGTCTTTAATGTCTTGGTGTCTGTTCTGTGTCTTTAGTGGAATAAACGAAACGAGAAGGGCGAGACGTCTCTCCACAGGGCGTGTATTGATGGAAATCTGAAGCAGGTCCAGTATCTGGTGGAGCAGGTGAGTAACAACGAGAATCCAGCAGAGAAACAGGCTGCTGTTAAGGAAGTCCTGATGAAAGTGTAGACAAATGGGGAGAAAGTCCTCAATAAACTGTCCATTGTGAAGCCATCAGAGGTCCAGGTACAAACTGTTGCACAGTCAGGAAGCCTGAGCTCCTGAAATAGCTATCACATGAAAACACATTCACTCATTCATTGTAGGTGTCAGATTGGCTCAACGCTGGTGTGACAGAGGTGTGAAATTTTCAGCCATTGACTGTGAGATCAGAATCTTTTGCACTTCTGTTTTTTTAGGGTCATCCAGTGAACCCCAGAGACTACTGCGGCTGGACTCCCCTTCATGAGGCCTGCAACCACGGTCACCATGGTATCCGATGTCAGATCGCCTTAGATCAGCGGTTCCCAACCTGTTTTCCCTGGAAAAAGCCCCCCCAGACTGCTCTAATGGAAGACCCCTTATTATATTTCTAATTTCAGAATGAAAGGACTGAGTAGTTTCCATTTCTTCTCTATTTTGTATAGACTATCTACTTGCGTTTTATTGTTGTTTTTTTTTATTCCAAGAATCTCAGAGCAGGCAAAGCCTTTAGCTCCTTCTGTAGTCTCTGGTGTCCCCTCAGGGATGCCCATCCCCAAGTGTTGCCCATCCCAAAGGTTGGGAATCACTGATCTGCATCATCTGTATTGCAGCATCCGTTTCGAGAACAGATGCATACCTTAGAATTTTTTTCCTCTCCTTTCCTTTTGTCTTTTTCTCTCGTGCAGAAATTGTTGCCTTGCTCCTGGAGCGCGGCGCCAACATCAACGATCCCGGCGGCCCTCTCTGCGATGGGGTCACTCCTTTGCATGACGCCCTTGCTTGTGGCAACTTGAAAGTTGCAAGACTCCTGGTGGAACGGGGGGCTTCTGTTGTCCTCCACAACTCAAAGGTGTGTGATGTGGGGTCATCTGTTTGCTTCAGTACACTGTGCCAGCTCAAGAACATTTGGTGCTTTTGGCCATTGGTTCTCAAATTGGTACCCCTTACAGTGCTTGAAGACATTACAGAGGGATGCATGTAAAAGTCTAATCGTGCTGATTAAGGCCCAGATGGGGTTCTCAGTGGTAAAAGCACCAAATAACTGCAGCTGGAAACTAATGACCTCATAGCTAACGATGTGTGAAACACCTATGCGGGGTTCAGCAATACCGACCGTTAGGATTCATTTCTGACAGGACATGAAATGCTGTTTTGCTGCTTAACTATGATGCAAATAACCAAAATCATCATTGAAGTCATCATCAAAGTGACCATCCTATTGTAATTCTCCCCTCCTCACACAAAGTGCTAATATGTCAGAGCTTTCACATACCAATTTATGTAGAACGGATCTATATCAACTATATTGGCTTTTAAATTGTAATGTTTCAAGCCCGAGGAGCAAATTATATTTTGATTTCGGTTGCTATCCACAAAGTAATTTTTTTGGCACGATGTAATTCATGAAGACACAATCAGTCCTGTCTGTTCTCACAGATAAGTGATGAAAGTTAAAGAAAAATAAAGACAGGTCAAAAGTATGAATGTAAAGTAATCAATGCCAAAGAAGCCAGAATCAAAAGGATTTTGAAAAATGATCACCAGACGTGCAGAAACTCTTGCTGGGTTCTTCTCCTGTGCATTTGTGCCTGATGTTGCCCCCCCCACCACCCTCCAGGGTGAAACAGCCTTGGACACACTGCGTCAGTGGCAGAGGACCTACAACAGAGAGCTTGACCAGGACACCAGGCAAGAATGCAGCGTCACAGAGCGACTGCTGAAGAAGGCGCTCACAGGGCGAGGTGGGAAGCTTTTACATTGTCCATCATCTCAAACACTCTGGTTCTGGTTTGGTGATTTGGTTTTGAATTGGTGGCTCAAAGATCTGCCCCCCCCCAAAAAAAACCCACAGTGCCTGCTGCTGCTGCTGCTCCCGCCCCAGCCAGGTCGTTCAAGGCCCTGCAGGACAGTCAGCTGTTTGACGCTGAGAACTCTGAGCCACTGTCGTCCACTAGAGGGGAGTGTTCCTCCGGCCAAGACTGGAGCAGACGTAGCTCAGAGGCGAAAGCGGCCGTGAATAGTGCTAAAGAGCAGACCAAAGGCTTGACACAGTGGAAACAAGCCAGAGGAATAGAAGCTGCTCTTCTGTATGGGGTAATGCAAACGCTGGCAGATAAAAGCAAAATGTATTTTCATGCTTTTAACCAAAGCTTTAATCTTCAACTGTCCTCTCATTCAATCTTTAGGCTGACAGCTCAGAGGACAGCGATTCAGAATGTCCTGTTAGTCCCCTCCATCCTGTCCGTCCCAGACACACTTTGTCAGTGGCTCGGAGACAAAAGGAAGCTCCCCCAAACCAGAACCCCGGCCTGGGCCAGGGGAGTATCAGGGAGGCCTCTCGACGAGCTGTCTTCGAGCGAGAAGAGTACCACAGTGCAATCCGCAACTTGGGCAGTGCCAAAACCATGCTCAAGGGCCGCTCGCAGCCGAGCTTTTCCAGCACGTCTTCTGCTTCAGCAGGAAGCAGATCCTCTCTGGTTCCAGAGGAAGAGTACGTGGCTGACGACTGGTTAGAAGACGATTTAGCAGAAGTCCAGCCAAAAAAAAAGAGAAGGCTCCAGATGGAGCAACACAAAGTTCAAGAGGAGCAAACGACATCGACTTGGAGTGAAACCAAGCGTTTGAACTCTTACCCAGCTTGCCGGGGTGAGAGTTCAGGTTGATTTATTAATAATGATTCCTGCTTTTCCGTCCCTTTCTTCTGCTTCATTATGCTTGTCTTTCACATTTTTTGCAGTTCCTTCCTCCACCAGCAGAGGGCCCTCTTGGAGAAAAAATGGCTCGCTGAAGCCACAGCAGGCCAAAATGACTCAAATGCCTGGGATGGTCAGTTTGGGCCGACGAGAGGTCAGTCGGTGTCCCAGCCCAAATTGTCCAGACAGTGAGCTGGAACTCAGCAGACATTCGTCACCTTCACAGATACACTCTCAGGTCAGAGGGGGGAAAAATGAGTGCCATGTCGCGTAACAAACCTGGCGTTTTTCCTCGCTTCAAGAGAAAGAGGAAAAAAATCCTTGTTGATTGATGGGAATGATTTCGAAAACAACTTTTGTCTGTGTATCGTCACATTTTTTCAGCCACCAAATCAAAACGTCGCTGCTCCTTTACCCACGTCGCTGCCCTTACCCATCAGGATTAGGGTCAGAGTCCAAGAAGATGTCTTCCTCATCCCAGTTCCTCAAAGGTTGGCTCCTTACTTCATTTTGAGAAATTTACTTTCCAACCTTTGATCGGATTCACATCCACCTAAGGAGGAGGACTTTTTTCCCCAGTTTTCATCTCCACTGTTTTTTGCTGTTTGGTTGGTTGGTTGGTTGTTTTTTTTAAATCTTCAAAGGGAAACAAAACATTTCCATGTATGAGCCTGTCGTGTGATCCTGTTTTGCACTGGGTTGCAGTGAAGCGAACACTTGCACTGTGAAGTGGCTGTGCAAGCAGGCCGCCCAGCGTTACTACCACAAATGTGGCCTCCTGCCACGCCTGTCCCTGCAGAAGGACGGGGCTCTGCTCTCACCGCAGGACTTGCTGCTGGCCGTCCTGCACACCAACGAAGAGGTGAGAGCCGGTAGTGAATGGAAAAGCAAACAGTCGGATGTGTTTTCAATCTTTTTGTTTGAGATTTTTTTGTATAGTGGTGCACAATTTTTGTGGTGTGTTGCTTTTCCTAGGTTCTTGCTGAAGTGTACTCCTGGGATCTCCTTCCTCTGCCTGAGCGCTACAAGAAGGCCTGTCAGAGCCTTGCAGTCGGTGAGATGTTCAACAACACTCCCAGACACAAGTGTTTTTAACATCTGTACAACGTGCTCTGTTGGCTTCCTCATAGATGAAAACAAGCGCGTGACCCGGCTGTGTGAAGTTCAGGATGGGAGTTCTTCCATGTCAGTGTGCGGCCTCAGTTTGGCCCCCTCCTCCATCGCCCCACTCCTTCGGGCCCTGAAGCTTCAGGCCAGCCTCGCTGAGCTGCACATTTCCGGAAACCGTCTGCCGGACGGCCTCCTTCCCGAGCTGGTGGCCGTGGCCCTCACCATGCCCCGCCTCCGCTTGCTGAATGTCTCTGCTAATCGCATTACGGGGGAAGGCCTGCAGAAGGCTGTTGATGCGTTGAAGGGCCGTAGTCACCCTGCATTTCCGGTAAAACGCCTTGAATTGAAAAGTTGGTGGTGTTCCTCAATGAACACACATCTGTGTTATATCTGTGTTACTGATAAACCTCAACGCAACAAACTGCATGACTGCTTCAGGAAAAGACATGACAGCAGATTCAAACTGATTCTAACTTTCCACTATTTTACACGATGGAGGGGGTTGCAGGAAGTACTGCACTCTGCACGTACAAGATGTGTGATGTCTGACGATCTTGTTGCCGACACAGAAGCTTTCCTCATTCTGTTATCTCATTTCAATCGTGTATTTTTCGAACTTGCAGTCTAATTTGTGTTTTGTGGCTTCAAGTTAGTGTCTCAAACTGCAGTGTTCGTATAGCTGATCACAATCAAACACTTTAGACCCCGTTTACTGCTCTATTCAAGAATGATGACGAACGTTTCGAAGGTAACACAGTGGTCTATCTGTCGCCCCACTTGCAGTGCCTGGAGGAGCTTGACCTCGGTATGAATCCTCTGGGAGACGGCGCGTCCAAGTCTCTGTGCTGTCTGCTGTCCTGCTGTCCCCTCTTAGCCAGACTGTCTCTGCGGGCCTGCGGCCTCACCGCTCGGTTCCTCCAGCAGCACCGGCTTCTGCTCACTGGTGCTCTGACAGGTAATAAGACGATGCAAGTAGTTTCTGATTTCTGTGTCTGGTCGATGTGTCTTCTCCCCCTTGTCACTCTTGTCGTTTTGAACTAGCAAAGCAGTGAGAGGATTTAAAACACTGTGTACTGGTTTAGTTGAGGGGGGAAAAGAGGCAACAAATAGTATTATTCTGTGAAGAGTTTGAAAAATAGCTCAAAATGTAATATGTCTTTGTTTTCGTAGGCACTGGCCACCTTCGGTCAGTCTGCTTATCGCACAATGCGTTGGGCTCCACTGGCCTGGAGCTGGTGTCGAAGACTCTTCCTCTGCACTGTCTGACACACCTGGACCTGTCAGCCATCCGCAGGGGTCCCGGGGACCCCCTGGGGCTGGAGCACTTTGTGAGCACCGTATCACAGGTACACACAATGTAAATCCTGGAGTTTCAGTGCAACATGAAGTTGACTGCAAATTTGGCACATTGTTGTCAGACAGCGCAGGTGGATTAAGTCTTGAGTCCTTTTCCTTCTTCTTGCAGGCCGAGTGTTCTCTGACCGACCTCAGTCTGGCAGCCAACGGTCTGACAGACAGCAGCATCGCCACTCTGGTCAGGTGGGTGTGGGGATCTCCACAGTGTGTGGGCAGGTGCAGGTGTCGATGTGGGTGCATGGGCATCTTCTCACAAGTTTAAGTTTTTTTCAACGGTTGGAATTTTTTTTCACAAAGCCCCGTTGCATTTCAGCCACTTATCACTTTGGGTAAAACACAAGGTTCTCGGTGGAGGAGTGGGACTCATTCGAGAGGAAGCTGCATGCTGAGCACTGATTGGTGTAAAGCTATGCACATCCACAAACATGTTTTACTCCAGTTGTGTCTCTATCATGACGGTGGCAAATCAACACAAGCGCCGCTGCAGCGAGTTGACGATGAGATGTCCAGGCCCGTCTCAGCATTTTTAACGGTCAAAATCCAGCATAACTTTGAGAGCTGTTGCCGACTTTTTTTTAACTTAAATTCACTGGCTTCCAAGTATCGAAACCACCTATCTTTCAATTTTATTTTTGTTTATTTTTCATCAAAAGCACTCAGCAGCACGGAATCAGTCCTCGTTTTGCAGTAACAGATCGCGCAGTGAGCTGCAGCTTCTACTGTGGGATATCTTTTTTTAATGGAAGCTCTATAATTAGGGACAACTTCACTTTAATGAATTTAACTAAATTAATTTCTGTATCCATAGCAAGTTGTAGCACAACTATCTCATGACACTCCTACTGGGGAAAAAAACAAACCCGAATGTTTATTCCAGATGTCTCCCGTCATGTCCGAGCCTCGTGAGTCTGAACCTGTCAGGGAACCCTTCAGTGACCTCAGCAGGGCTGAGCAGCATTCAGGCGGCCGTCAGAGAGACTCGGCGTCCGTTGGCATTACTCAATCTTCAAGGCAAGTACAGTCCTGAAAGTTCTGGGCACATCTGTGCAGTTCCAGGCCTATAGGCTCCATCTCTCACCATAAAAAGTCTGTCAATTTATCCGAATGCGTTCCCACTAAAGCATCTGCAGAGCTGTGAGAGGGAGAGGACACATCGGTTCAGCTCTGCTCCCTGATACGGTGACAACTTGCCTGTCGGATTGAGATTGGCACTACCCTGATGTAATACAACACTAATCAGTGACCTGATTTTAACTCATCCATCCACCAGAATCTGTTTTTGCTGAATTACGAGTCGAGATTTTGTTCTTTCTGTCAATTACAGAAAAGTGCTTTTTTTCAGTACAAATAGTTTGATTGTAAATTATAATTACAAATTGTCAAACATTTTGGCACATATCTTGCTGCTTCGTAATGCTTTGGATGCACAAAATTTAAACGAATATAGGTGGGAGCAAAATGTCGTGGTGGTTTCCAGATTTTTTGTTTTCAGCCTACAGAGCGAATAACTTCCTGTTGCTTCCCAGGTTGTCGGGTGTCCGGGCCCTGGCATGATGAAAATCTGGGTGATCTGTCAGGACTGGTTCGGGACCTACGCCTCTGCTCTCAGGGCTTGAACAAGCTGGACCGACAGACCCTGAAGCAAAACTGGGACAAGCGTGAAGCACGCGGACACTCCCTCAACAGAAACGCCAAGTTTCTCCTCTCTGCCGCGGCTTCTTCCTGAGAAGCATGCAAGAAGCGCCGATGGGCAAACACATGTTTGTCTGATGTGTTTCCTGCATGATACAGCATCTGATTTGTGTTAGTTGTGTGTAAATGTGTCAACTTTTGTGCCAGTATGTTTTTGTTTTTTTGTCATCCAACCAGAGCAGTTTTGTACCTATTGAATTTTCGAGGGGAATAAAAAATAAACAAGTGAAAACAATTAAAGTGCCTCATAACATTCTGATTCTGGTCAAAGTTCTGCTGTCTGTTTTCAACACAGCTGTGGTTCGATTTGGTTTGATTTATATACCACCAATGTTGACAAAGTCATGTCAAAGCACTTCATTTTTTCTTTATTTAGAAACATAATTCAAAGGAACTGGACCCTCCCAACCCCCCCTCACATAATGTTACACAAGGTCACGTGGTGGCATGGTGTTTTGTGCCTTCTGCCGGCCAAAAAGTAACCACAAGGTCCGCCGCGATTGGCGGCACACCGTTTCCCTTAGTTATGAATGAGTGTGGTTGACTCTCCATGTTGCCCTGTGATGGACTGGTGGCCTGTCCGGGCACCAGCTGGGACCAGCTCTGACACCTCCCTCACCAGTCCGTAACTGGAAAAAGCAGCTGAGGCATGGGACGGACGGCTCTGTAGCACATCACTAACGTAGCACAGTTTGTCATCGACTATTGCATTGTAGGTTGTTAAGTGAAGAAGCAGCAGAGACACGCGCAAAAGTGTAACTGATGCACCGACAGGGAGGCGAATAAACTACAAAGAGCTGATGGGGACTTTCTGATGATGGGGATGATATTTTGTGCCAAAGTGACAGCAGCATGGTTCATTGTCTGATTTTTTAGCATTAAACTCCTAATTGTTGGTGTTGAAATTTCATTCATTTAAACAAAAAAAATGCAGAACAAAACAGAAATCGATTGATTGCTTGGATTTTAGTGATGTTTTCTTTTTGCCGAGATAAAAAAGGGAATTAAGAGTTTAAAATTATTCATGTTTAAAAAGAGAAAGCCTCTTCCTGATTGCAGTGAAGTACATCCTGGTTCCATCAACTATCGAGCCAACACCTTCCTTGACCTAAACAAAGGACAGATCAACACTCAAGGGTCAAAAAAGCTAGAAGTCCAACATTTCCATTTGAAGAGCAATTTTCATGTCTGGTCCTCATTGTACCTATCATCCTCCTGTATTGACAAGTGTATTTCTAACCACAAAATTGTGATGCAGTCTTTCACCATTTATCCCATTTATACCACATCCCTCTTAAATGTGTTCTTATCAGCTGGTCAGAGCAGTTGTACCTTCAGCGTAGTTTTTCAGGTTGATGCAGATCTGTCTCTCATCCTTTGTGGTTTTGAGCGCCTCTTGTAACTCCTTGTAATTTTTCTTTACAAAGGATTGACATGTGTCAGAAGTGCACTCCAGCGTACCGCAGAATTCCAACATCTTAGCTTGTCGACACTGAAAGAGGAAAAGGTGATTTTACCTTTGGGATATTATAACTCAACAATGAACCTCACATCTTTTTTGACTTTGCAATGAAAAGGGATTCACAGTTGTGTCCAAATGGAGTTCTGTTGTGCAGGCTGTGTTTCATAGTGAAAAGAGTTTTGAAAATTCAGCTTCAGTTTGGACCAATGAATGTCAGCAATAAAAAAAAAAAGCTCTTATCTCTTACACATGTTTGGTTTTTGGTCAGTGAGAGGAAACACACAAGCTCTCGGTAAGAAAATTAAAACTGTGGGGAAACATCCTCCACGTTGCTTCTGGAATGCTGACTAATTGTAAAAGTCCAAAAATGTATGACTCCAATTTAGATGAAGTTAAGTCTTCAAGTTGTATGAAATGCATTGGATGTGATGCTGCTTTCAGTCTGACGCTGCAATTTACAAGAGTGTGTTTGTGAGCTCAACAGCAACTTGGGCACAAGCTCGATGAGCCACGAAGAGGGACCAAGCACGGATGGACAATGATGGTGCTGAGGTTTACAAATGTTGTCAGAGGCATGCTGCCACTGGTCTGTAAAAGCAGGAACGACGGCTCACGCCTCTCAGTCTGGCAGTCTGATGGAGGGGTCTCGGTCTGGCACTGGGAGGACAGAGGGACATGGCGGCATTGCATAATCGAGATCCATGAGACACCAATCAGATCTCCGTGAGTGCAAATGCAAGATGGCCACACTAGCATCAAGAACACACACCAAAGCAAACAAGAGGTTCACACACGGACCTTAAATTAATAAAAGCTGGACTATTTTTTAACATCTGTGGTACAACTGGTGTGCTTCAAATAAGGTGGGGGGTTTTGTTGCCCATCTCGCCCTGTCCACATGTTGAGTGTCCTTGAACAATACCCTGAACCCCAAATAGCTCCCAGTGGTATGTGTGAGCACCTCACATGGCAGCACCTGCCTTTGGTGTGTGAACAGGCGAATGACTATAAAAAGCACCGCGGCCGTGCTGATTGCAGCTGTGTGATAGACTTAAACATTGGCTGGGAATCTCAAACACTGCACAAGACTGGTTCAAATCATATCTGCAAGACAGGGACGATACCGTGTCAATTGATAATTATGAGTCTGAACATATGAAAATCACATGTGGAGTCCCTCAAGGCTCCATCCTTGGACCCCTTTTATTTACCATCTACATGCTCCCCTTTTTCCAGATCATGGAACACTTCAGTGTTTCCTACCATAACTATGCAGATGACACACAACTATACATATCAGTGTCTTCAAATGACCACAGCCCATTGAATTCACTAAGCAAGTGCCTAAAGGAAATCAATGAGTGGATGTGTCACAACTTCTTACAACTGAACCCAGAGATGACTGAGGTGATTGTGTTTGGCCCTAAGGAGGCAAGGGCTGAGGTCAGAGTTCAGCTTGATTCTATGGCACTGAAGACAACAAATCAAGCCAGAAATATTGGGGTAATTATCAATTTAGACCTGAAGTTTGATAATCACATCAAGACAGTAAGCAAATCAGCTTACTACCACCTGAAAAATATTGCAAGAATCAAAGGTTTTCTGACCAAACAGGACTCAGAGAAACTCATTCATGCCTTTATTTTCAGTAGACTCGATTACTGTAATGGTGTGTTCACTGGTCTTAGTAAAAAGTCTGTCAGACGGCTCCAGTTCCTTGAAAATGCTGCAGCCATAGTCCTCACCAACACAAAGAGGGTGGAGCACATTGCACCTGTGCTTCAATCACTGCACTGGCTACCTGAGCACCAGAGAATTGATTTCAAAATCTTACTACTGGTCTACAGAGCTTTGAATGGTCTTGGACCTAAATACATCACAGATTTACTCATTGAGAATGACGCATCCAGACCTCTCAGATCCTCAGAAAGACTGTTACTCACTGTTCCCAGAGGAAGAACAAAACAAGGTGAGGCAGCTTTCAGTCACTATGCTGCTATAAGACATTTAATTGCAGGTTGTCTTAAAACAGAATCACTCTAAAAGCTTTACAATTTTACGATTTTATTTGCTTTTGATTGTGATTTTAACTGCCTTCTCTATAAAGCATTGTGAATTGCCTTGTGTACGAATTGTGCTATATAAGTAAACTTGACTTGACTTGACTTGACTTGAAAAGCACTCAATCACCATCTACAGTGTGACTGTGTGCTGCACTAAACAAAATGTTTTTTCCAGCTTTAAAACCATCAGTCACACAAACAGCAAAGTTTTTGGTGGGTTACTGGGTGCAGCCAGGTTAGAAAAAGCTTCACCACAACCAACACAAACTGGCATGTCATTTGGTTTTGCACTTGTTTTATGTTGCTTTTGTTATGTTCTCACCAAGGATGTAGTTTATTTCTTTTTTTATGGCGTACAGTCTGAGTAACAAGTAGGCAATCCATTTTAGTTGACATAACACTGATGTAACAACAATTACCAAATAATTCAATCATCCACACTGAAGGGCTAAGAGTTGTGAGAAAACACAAAGGGGCATGCAAAACTTTGAGCCGTTTATTGACATCAAGCGTGCACAGAAAGAATGCAAACAGCAACAGAAAATGTAAATAGCATGGTAAATAGAGCTATATAACCAATGCAGTTGAGTGGACAAAAAAGCCACAATACCTGCAGAAGATATGTTCAGTCCATCAATGCGGCAAATGCTAAGACTTTTATATCTATTTTCAACATTTTATTTCTTTTTAATTCTTGCTACTGAAAGGCAGGTCATTCATTCATTCATCCAGATAATGTGCAGGAGCTTGTTTTGTGATGATGTGTGGCTCTTCAGTGTCTGGATCAAAAAGCAGGTCCAGTCCCTCCTTCGGCCTGACGAGGAATCGGGAGAAAATCATTCGCTCAGATGGACAATGTTTCCGTAATGGGAAGCCTGGTCCTCCTAGCAACTATCATCCCCCTGTACTGAGAAGTGTATATCTCACTACAAAATTTTGACGCAGCCTTTTGTCAATTACAACCCCACATCCCTCTTAAATTTGATCTTATCAGTTGGTCCGAGTAGTTGTACCTCATTTGGAGCATTTCAGGGTGATGCAGATCTGTGTCTCAGTCCTTTTGGCTTTGAGCATCTCTCCCAACGTCTCGGGACATTCCTCTACAAAGTCACTACACGCTCCAGAATTGAGGCTCAGCGTCTGGCAGTAACTGTACATAATTTTTTTTAGACACTGAAAGAGGAAAAGGTGAAAGAGATATTATAACTCCACAATGAACCTTACAGCTTTTTGACTTTGTAACTCACTTTTATGTCGTATGTCGGGTCACAGCCTTCAATTCCCTTCTTGACAGCTTTTTTGCATACATCACACTTGATCAATGGTCGACACTGCAAACGTACACAAAAGCACCTGTGTTTAGGACTGAGCAAAACAAATAGTTCCCAATCTAAAAGTGGATTTAGTGATAGGAGCATAAACTGTTTGGTGGGACAGAAAAAAACAATATCGCCATCCACAAAACCTTTTCTTTTTTTGCTTTTTTTGTATTCCTTTCCATGCTACTGAACTTTTTGGGTCAAGGATTCTTTTTTTTTTACCCCAGAAGGTGCAGCAGGAGTGTCCATGTCCAGCTGCTCCTCATTATGGACATCGACTTTGAGGTGTCTCCCGTGGATGGCCCAGACTGTGATGTAGGCAAAACAGAAAAGGTCTCTTACACTACAACGCTTATCCCTGCCTCGACAGAAAAGGAAAATTTTGGTTTTAACGATGAACTGCACAGATCGCAACCATACCAGAACATGTTGTCAGAGTGGCCAGAAGAAGGAGCAGAGGTGTGTCCATCGCTCGCAGTTCCCTGTGAGCTTCTGCAGTGAACAGCAACCTGCAAAGCAGATATGTAGGAGGTCGGCTCAGTGACGGTCTGACACGCCTGGACAGATAGCGATCAAAGCTGTGACTGCAATCAAAGGATCTCTTACACGAGAGCACGACAGTTGGTTTGAAGATAGAAGTAAAACGAATTCAAGACAAGGGAAGGCGAGGAAGTGCATGTCGAAGGATACATTCAGTCAAGTTTCCATACCACCTTTCTTCACCTGTGGGGAATGCTGGTGCAGATTCCCTCTGACATAAGATGAAGTGGAACTGCATCATGGACAGTGGCCAGTCCTCCATTGAAAAAAAAACGCAGAAAGATTCAATATCACAGACACATTTACACTTCTTTCAAATTAGAGTTTTATATTAGTTGTCTTATTGTTTTCTGACGAGCATCAGTCAAAACTGAAGTCACATGTTCAAATCTTTTAACAAACACTGAGTTTCCATCATGCATCTCAGCTAAACTGTTAACCTGAACCCCCCAAAATTGTTTCTTAGCTACAAAACACTTCATACATGTCTCACAATAAACTCATTCAACAACACGAGTACATAGTCTCACACTGGAAACAAACACTGTCACTCTCAGTACACTGAACAACAAAACATGTTGGTTTCAGCTTTTTCAAACAAAGTGTTGTAAAGGTTTCTTGTTTTGAAGGTGGTGAACTATAACTGACAAAAGGGATTCACAGTTGTGTCCACATGGACTTCTCATTTGCAGGCTATGTTTCGTAGTTAGAAGAGTTTTGAAAATGCGGCTTCAGTTTGGACCAATGCTTGTCAGCAATCATAAAAAAAGCTCTTATCGCTTACACATGTTTGGCTTTTGGTCAGTGAGAGGAAACACACAAGCTCTCGGTAAGAACATGAAAATGGCGGGGAAACATCCCCCACATTGCTTCTGGAATGCTGACTAAGTGTTAAAGCCCAAAAAATGTTGAAACGTTCATCAGTGTGACTGTTTAGATGAAGTTAAGTCTTCAATTTGCATGAAGAGACGTGACGCTGTTTTCAGTCTGACGCTGCAGTTTACAAAAGTTCGTTTGTGAGCTCCACAGTGACTTGGCCACAAGCTCGATGAGCCACGTAAGGGACCAAGCGCCATTTGTGATGCTCAGCACGGAAGGAAGGTGAGGGTGCTGAGGTTCACAGATGTCGTCAGAGGCATGCTGCCACTGGTCTGCAAAAAGCAGGAATAACGACTCATGCCTCTCAGTCTGGCAGTCTGATGGAGGGGTCTCGGTCTGGCATTGGGACGACAATGTTAACAAAATAATTCAATCATCTGCACTGAAGGGCAGAGTTGTGAAAAAACACGAAAGTCCGTGTAAAACTTTGAGCTATTTATTGACGTCAAACATGCACAGAAAGAATGCAAAAAGCACGAGAAAATGTCCTGCATGGAAAATAAAGCTTTATAACCAATACAGCTGACTGAAAAAACAGGCCACAATACCTGAAGAACATAAGCTCAGTCCATCACTGCAGCAAATGCGAAGACTTATTTATTAATTTTTTTTTTCTTTTTAATTCTTGCTACCAAAAGGCAGGTCATTCATTCATTCATTCATTCATCCAGATAATTTGCAGGAGCATGTTTTGTGATGATGTGTGGCTCTTCATCGTCTAGATCAAACAGCAGGTCCAGTCCCTCCTTCGGCCTGACAAGGAATCAGGAGAAAAACATTCATTCAGATGGACAATGTCATGGGATATTAAAAATGGTGATAATTAACTTGATTAGTGGGCAGAATCCAGCCTTTTTCACTTTCTATTTTTCTGATAACTTCAAAAACTTTTTCATTGAATTTTTAGAATAAGTGTTTTCTCTTGTCAATGTGAAAATGCAGCACACTTTTTATATCCTACAGTGGTGGACACATCCCATCATAATGATGTTGAAGAGTGCAATAGTTTTCTCATGTAAGACCTTTAACTTGTCATCTTTACACATACACATAAATTCAATGAAAGTTAAACAAAACTGCAATGTTTTTGTATCCTCTGCAGGTAGAGCAGGTTCATAAATGGAAAGTGTTCAATGGAGAGGAGCATTAATCCCTGCATACTATGGATGTGAAATGTTTGCAGTGGATACTCACTTGCACGCTCCCATGTTCACACAGATCGTCTTCACATTATCTGTAGTTGTGAGTTCCTCGATCAGTTCCCCGAGATGAGTCTTCACAAATTTTTTGCAGACTGACTTCAGGAGTCCAATTTCGTCACAAACAGTCATCAGCTTTGCTTTCAAGCTCTGTGAGGCAAGAGGAGGAGGTCATCACACCTTTACCAGAGCTGCAGACTCATTGTGCAAGATGCAGCTGCCAGACTTTCAGACACTTTACCTGTGCAGTCACATTTGCTCCGATGACTTTCTTCACTTTATTCAGGGCCCATTCACAAGCCCAGCATTTCCCTGGAAGCTGAACACAAAAGTGACACAAAGCAACACAAAGCAATGAGACACATCTGCAATTACCAGAGTGCTTTTGTTCACTTGCATTTTAAAAAATAATCTGTAATTACTTTGAAGCTGCTGGGACAGACTAAAACTTTATTTTTGTACCGTGTAGTTTGGGTTAACCAAAATTTCAAAACAAAAAACTTTGTACAATAAAAAAACTGATAATGTCCACCTTTTTTCAGTCGGACCTTTAAGATATACCTCACACATGTCCTTCATTCTTTTTGACATGAAATCAGCTTGACAAATGTCGTGTATCTTCTCTTGGTTGATGCGTGGAGTGATGAAGAAAGTCTCTGCCGACACAGTCTTGTAGTTTCTTGAG
>JASSRZ010028589.1:11632-21868 GCA_032164315.1 Malacoctenus gilli | reverse complement strand
TGTGTGTGTGTGTGTGTGTGTGTGTGTGTGTGTGTGTGTGTGTGTGTGTGTGTGTGTGTGTGTGTGTGTTTCTGGGACACTGACAAACTCAAAGTCAACTTTCAGTCAGACTGCAGAAAAAAACTCACATGGACACAAGATAAACAATGAAAAAAAGATGCGACAAAAGCAGCGCTTCACTCTCTGTTGCCGAGGTCTTTCCTTAGTGTGCTTAGTCAGCCCGCAAAACCAAATTCTGATTCTGAGTTGCCACCAGTTTATTCAGTTCACCATCCTACAAAGTGAACTGGAAGGTAAACACAGACGGAGCCAGCGGCCAAGAAGTTTGGAAGGTATCTTATAAGTTCCAGGTTCTCTTGCATACCAGTGAAAAACATCATTGTGGGGACTTTTTCTTAACATTGCAGATTCTTCATAGGCAGCAGATTCTTCAGGGGGTGGCGAGTGAGCAGCAACAAAGACCGGGAGCTCAGCCTTCAAGGCCCCCCCATGGCACTGCGTGTCAAGTCGGTGTTATCGGCAGCAGCCTGCCCCCACCCCTACGCTCAGCCGCTCAGCTCCTCCAGCCTCAGCAGGCTGATTATGTTTGCTCCAAACAAAGCCCGCACTGTGTTCTCCAGGCCGACAACAAGCCGGCCCTATCACAACACTGTTGCACGCGGCGATGACACTGACGCCGCTCTTCAAAGGGATTCATGTATGCTCGCCTCCTGGGGTCAATGCTAACAGAGGGTGGTGAGTCAGACGGTTTGGCCGACACCGCGTTTTTAATGCAGGGATGTCACGCTTGTTTGTGTTGAGTCGCTATATTCAGCAGAAGTCCATTTGTAGAGACCTCTGACATTGCACTGTGTTTACTTTTGGCTTTTATACTTATCGCTGGTAGAAAAGTAGCGCACCCATCTCTTGGTACTGCAGCCAGGCTGCTGACCCCCTAATTTCACTGAAATGGTCCGATGGCCATCGTACAAATTCGCAGTCCATTGTGATTCTTATACTGTCCTAAGATTATCCTACACGCTGGAATTGTCCATCCCTATTTTAAATCATATCAACTACTGTTGTTAGCCACCAGGGGGCCATTTCCTGTTTTGAACAACCTCCTGCTCTTCATTTTTTTTAACAACATTCTGGTCATTCCAGTAAGGATGAGATAAAAAAAAATAAATAAGATAAGATACAAAATTTTAAGGTAACCTCAATTACAGAGACTTTTTTGGTCCTTTAATGCATCAACCCTTTTTCCGTGAAGTGTGCACGTTTAAGAGTTGAAAAGAAATGAAAAGAAAATTAAAATAAAGGAAATTCATTTAAAGTAAATAGTTCAATATATGAAGATGGTTCAAACTGGATGAGGGAAATTTCATAGAACTCCTACAAATCAATTGTCGTTCACAATTTCTGGATGAAATTGGATGAGTAAGGTGTTGAAGGGCTTCATTTGTTTTACATAATAACTGATTTAAAAATGATAGTTAAAACGAGTCCACGTGATTGTAATCGTGCTGGTTTCTGGATTATTAACAACGACTGTGGAACGGCTGCGCGCGCCGCTCTAAGACGAGTGAGCGAGCGAATAAAAGAAAGTCCCTTTGAAGACTGATGAACCCTGCTGGCGGGAGAGATCCGCGCGAGCGCTCCGCTCTCGGCACTCTCAACGGTTACCTGCTACAGACAACAGCTGAGGTGCTGAGGACAGGCGCCGATCGAACAGATGTGACATTTAGGCTCCTCGCCGCTGTTGAAGGAAGCTCGGATGAAGCCGCGGGCGCACGCTGCTTTTTTTTTTGTTTTTCCTGTTAGAGCTGCTTCAGAGTGAATTGAGATATCAAATGCGGCGTCACACAATGCGATGCTGACTCATTCCCCGTGCTTCTTTCTCCCCCCCCCCCCCCCCACCCTTTTCACAGGTTTCGTACCTTTCTGAAAACATGTGTGAAATATCAAATCCTCAGATGGACACAAGGAACTCGGTGTTCGACTGGTAACAGCAACCTGTTGGTTTCACCTGGAAAAGAACTCGCGATGCACCTAATAGATTTTCCTTTTGTTTTGGGGGGCCTGATGACAAGAGTGAAAAACATTCACTTGCATCTGGACACCGATCACCGAATGTGTCAAAGTAGTGCGTGTACAGAACGTCTGATTCCACTGAAGGGAAGTGGAAGCATGCAGCATTATTTTGACTATTTACCGCTTTATCTTGGAGTGTCGGAGGAGTAAGGAACGATCTGGCCAAATATACAGATGAACTTTTGAAACCAAACTGTCGATACTGCCGATACTTAATGTGCAATTCAATCCCATGTTGTTTAGGTGCCATTGTTGTTCTTGCTACTGTTCATTTCTATTGTTCCTATTTGTCGCTATGATGCTGTGGCATGTTGCTGGACTATGTTCATTTTCCTGTTCCCTTGTTCAGCTCACCGTGGTTTATGACTCCGTATATTGTGTCATAAGATGAGCTGATGACTTTCCACCGTCAAAGTTGAGTTTTTTATCGTCATGTGCTTTGTTTCCCGCCTGCTGGCTGCACCGTTTGCTTGCGATCTGTGTCGTCAAAGGTTTCGGCCTTGTTGTTTTGGTCTTTTGGTCGAAAACTGAAAATGCACTTTTGGGTCATTTTCAGCTGAAAACTTTCAGTGGCAAATTTTTTGGTATTTCCCTTAATCTCATGATAAAAAAATGGAACTTTCGACCCTTTTTTTCACAATTTACACACATACAAACTTCAAATTTTGGTATAAAGGATTGAAATCAGCGATACCATACCAGATTTAGTTTTACTTGGTGTGGGATTGAAGAGAAAAATTTGAGGCATTGCACTTCAGTTGTAATGTAAACACGTGATGTGGCTGTTAAAACTTGATGTAACATAATAAACACTTTGAGTTCTGTTGTTTTGTTTTGATTTTAGAGGGATGGTATCGGGGTGGTGGAAGAAAGCACCTCCGATCGTCGCGGATCTGCAGCGGAAGGACACGGAGGGCCATCGTGCCACAGGAGTTCGCTCGACTACCTGATGGCTCGGGCCACGCGACTTCCCCTTAACGAGCGGGACGAACCGATTTCCCCTGGCGCGGCGGGGGGCGACTTCAGGGTGTCGGCGCTGACACTGTGGAAAGAGGCAGACGAAGGCGGAAGGAAAGAAAAAAGAAACACAAACAGTCACATTTTCAAAGTGTTGGCAGGTGGAGATGCGGCCGCTGTGGGAGGAATTTCGCAGTTTAGACCTGAGTGGGCATATTTAGATATCTCTTGTTGCAACTGTTGATCAATGGGAAAAAAAAAGTATATAAATCACCTCATTCTTCTGAGCGTGAATTTATATACAGCATGCTGTCCATAAAAAAAAACGATGTATATGTAAATAAATGCATGTGTGTGTGTCATTCCTATAGGTATTCGGTACGAGTGAATTGGCTGGGTTGCAGTGTTGATTAATTTACTTTCTGCTGAAACAATCTAAATGTAAATTGGAGCTCTCTATCTGTGTCTCCCAGACTATAATGAGAAGGGAATTTAAATGACCTGGTTGCTTTTCATCCGTCCTGACGCAAAGCAGAAAATTTACAGAGAGAGAGAGAGAGAGAGAGAGAGAGAGAGAGACGACGACGACTTCTGTGTAAACAAAAAGAAATTATGTATAAGAAAAGGGGAAAACACCTGACAGGCTTTTTACCTGAAGGCGCATACAATGGGTTTGGGCGGGGGGGCGTTCCTTTTTTTTTTTAGCTGGCAGGATGGTGGTACTGAGTAATGTCTTCAGGACAGTCATTATAGACCCAGCTGAGCCTCACAATTCACTCAATTGTGTCTGGGAACCTCAAAGCAGAGATATCTTTTTAATGTGAACTTTCTTTTTCTCAACAGCTTCGGAAGAGAGAGAGAGAAAGATTGGAGCTCATTGCTGACCGCACGTGGAGTTTTGCAGAGGAGAGTCGGCGCGCTCCATTGCAATCCTGCTCACGGGCTGTAACAGCGATATTACTGCCAGATGACACGAGTGGAGGAGGGGTGGGGTCGAGGAGGTGAACCTGCGGAGGTTTCCTCAGTCTGAAGCCCGCTGCTTCGCTCACCTTTGCAGAAGTCAGTCTCGCGTTTTTCTCAGTTTCTTTGGTTTTTACAACTCAGCTAACGCTGTTTCTGAGATTGTGTTTGCAGGCACGCACAGATTTCTCTCTCTGGGGGTGGGACGCCAAGGGGAGGCTCTACTCTGAACTCCTTGACCTGAGCTTCTCGACCATTGAACCTGAGATCTTACTCCTTTTTTCACATGTTTCTATGTTCTTGAATTGGCATCTCTCACTCTACACCTAAAGCTCAGAAGCAACAGTCTGTATGTGCATCCGCTCGTGAATGTCACTTTTGATACAGTGTGTCAAACAAGGGCGCACATAAAAACGTCCACATCTGCACGTTTGAATCTGGGTTCGCGGTTGCTGCAACGACGAGCGACTCTCTGCCGCCTGCAAGCGGCCAGAAAAAGACCCAACTTTTCCTGGCAATTTACAATTTGCTCATGCGTGACATGACAAACACAATTACATTCGAGCCCGAGCCGTGCGCCTTA
Source organism: Malacoctenus gilli (assembly GCA_032164315.1). Taxonomy (NCBI): domain Eukaryota; kingdom Metazoa; phylum Chordata; class Actinopteri; order Blenniiformes; family Labrisomidae; genus Malacoctenus; species Malacoctenus gilli. Next base: position 17,295 of record JASSRZ010028589.1, on the reverse strand, counting down.
ATCACCGCGGACCCTTTGGCTCGCCGCAGCAGGGGGAAGCACAGGTGGAATTAAGTGCGGCTCGGTCCCACTCAGTCTGCCGATAAGCCCCTGACAGTCCGCCGGCACGCGCAGCAACGGGACGCCTCCTTCGAGTGGAATGCGGCCGTCATTAATACACCTGTGCACCCCCGCCCCTTCCCTAACCTGAACAGAGTGCTGTGAGAAGGATGTGTTGGTTACGTTCACAGCAGACCTGCTCGTTCAACCTGAAAGCATTTGTGCGCGGAAGAACACTGCAGCGTCCGGAGGGTCACCGTCAGGGGATTTAGGCCCCTTTCCGAATCCAAGCACAAGATGGAATGACTTAAGACCAGCAGAAGCCGTCATTTCCAAAGAAACTCTCAACTTTTCCTGGCCAAGAGCAGCTGAGGTGTGGGCGACAAAAAGTTCACAGCTGTTCTCATCTCAAAACTCAACAAGGCCATTGAAACCACTGTGTTAGCTGATTTGGTGGCACTTGCTCAGTCATTTTTTTCACACGACTGTATCCTCAGAAAAGTCTGTTGCAGCTCCACACGTCCCATCAATTTTCAAAAGAGCAGCAAGGACAGTTAGCTCCACCCTGCCAGTGATCCAGCGACCACTGCGGACCCTCCTCTCCCCCCTCTGACACACCCGTCCCCACTAATACAACAGTTTGTCTCGGTCTGCCATTGGACGACAGGTGTTGTCTCCCTTCATGCAACCTCGAAGTGGACGACGCTTTCCGGCCAAGGTTCGGATCCACTTTACGTGGGCGCCCACTGTTATGTCTTCAGGCCTCTTGTTGACAGTTGAAGCTCACTCAACGTCCTACTGCGCTCAGATCTGGTGACCTCATCACGAGTCGTTCAATGTTTGTCCTCAAACGCTGTCTTGCTTTCCTTTCAACTGCTTGCCACTTTAAGGGAGTGCAGTGGCGGAAGCATTGAAGCAGTGCTCACGGCGATCTTTTGACTTCACGCGAGTTTCCGAATGTTTTACTCTGCCTCTGTAACTTGCGTAAAAAACAAACATCTCCATCTGTGAGGGTATCACAGGTATATTTCATATAGTGCTCACGCCTGCTGTTTTCTGAGATTCACTTTGTTTTACGGAGACAACGGCGCAGTAATAGGTGGAGGGGGGGTTGGAGCGGAGCGGACGCACATCGCAACACACGAGAAGGGGATTCACCTCCAATCATCTTCACCCGCCATCGTCTGAGGTCGAGTCGACCCGCGCTCTCCTGCGGGAAACTGCTGATGTGTTGTGATGGAGTCAGCGTGGGGGCTGCAGACGTCCTGAGCGATGACTAGAAAAAAAAGAAGAACCACTCGGATTTACTTTCAGTTCTAGTATTTGCTCGGAGTCACACGACGCCTGACCTCTCTCTCTTTCTCTCTCTCTCTGTTCATCTCCACCAAGCATTTGCATTTGCCCTCCTGTTCCTTCCACACTCCCCCCTTTTTACATTTTGTCTTCTCGAGTCGACTCTTAAAATACATATGCACGCTACCTTTTGACCCTCGCAGCAGGGGGAAAAAAAGTAGTGGTCAATAAAAAAGCTTTCAGCTCATTCAAAGCTTTTAGCCAAAGGTTTAGCCCATTTAGCATCTGCTCAGCAGTGGGCTAACCTGGATCTGCACCTTGAAGAAGCCTGAAGGTAAATAGTCAGGATCCTGGGGGGGCGAATGGAGATCAAGGAATTGTTGCCCCACTTACAGACAAAGGCTCAGGCCTCACTTGGAGATGTAGCAGTATTTAACCAGTCTGTTATTCACAGTAATCAGTAATATGCCACATGCTTGGTGGTGGGATACCTCAAAGCTCCACTCCGGGCCCACTAAAACTTGTCAAAAACGATGGCAAAGCCTTTCATTAAAACGTCAAGTTTTACAGCTTGCAGTTCTTTCTCAACATACACTGAAAAAAAAACATTGTTTTGTTAAACTGATTTTCTCGAGCTCCGTTTATGTTCTCGCTTACATGTCAAACACAACTTCAATATCCAATTTAAACAAGACGAATGAGTTCCATGCCTATAGCAAACACTATCAGCATACGGCTAACACCATATAGCCTCCACAATATGATCGGCGTTCTGTAACTTTGTTATTTCGCTCGGAGGGGAGCAGCAACCCAGTAAAGCCACCTCACTGGTCCATTTGTCACACTCCCTTTCGCCGGACCTCTCTTTTTTAAAGCCATTGATGGGAGGGCCTCCTCCTTCCTCCCTCCTTCCCTCCCCCGAGTGGGGACATTTGACTCTGCTTTGCTGATAAATTGCAGCTGCTATTTGCTGCCCTCCCAGTGGAAAGACACCATGAATTCACTTCATTAAAATTCCACAGAGGGAGATGACACCTTTTATTTAAGGTCTTGCATTCTCTCTCTTTTTTTCTTTGCCTCCCTCTCACTCTTGCTCTTTTCTCTTCACCCCCCCCCCCACTCACACACCCCCACGCGAGAGATTGATTTGAATTTTAATTTGCCAGCACAATGTCACAGCGTCTGTTTGCGAAATGAGGTCAAGGAGCTCAAGTTGTTTTACAGGATCAATATGAGGAGGGGACGTAATGTAATAAAGGGAGGGAATGCTGCGCCGTGCCAATCCTCGCCGGACTTCGGCTACAGTTTCGTCTTGACATTATCAGCAAGACTGTTGCGCCCGATGTAAGCGTGGGTCTCTTCATTACGTGTGTCTCCCATCGATTGGAGACCCGGCGTCTGGTTTCCAGGCATAATTCAGTGACGAGGCCCTCCGCGAGGACCGAATTCACAAGTTCCTGGGAAACGGTTCGCGCCACAGTGGAACGTCTGCCCCCTCCCCTTTCGATATCTGGCGGAGGCTCAGCTGATGGGGACGCTCGCGGTGCGTGACCTGTTGATGGAGTCAGACGTGCTCGCCCGAGCCTCAAAGAGCATCTGGCAGATTCGCGACTTCATGAGGCTTTCGACTCGTTCGACCTGGGCTAATTCACCCGCGCTCCGTGTGCTTCTGATGCTCTCGGTGGCTTTGTCCCCTGTTAAACCTGATCCCAAATCAGTGTTTTTTTCCCCTGAAAGTCACAAACTGACGTGGCTGACAGCTTTCAATTTCATTCTCCGTGTAACGTGCTTTTTTCCTAAAAGAGAATTACACTTTTTAGTTGTTTCTACAAAGCAGCAACAGTGACACCACTCAGAACAAAATAGACTCTTGACCAACTTTGGGTGGGGGGGGGGTTAGTTGGTAGGGGGCCATTTGCTTTATCAAGAGCCACAGGTATACTTTTGTATGAAGAATTATATATGTATTTGTTCTGGAGCATCTTCCTTTGCGGGGGTGCTATAGGGGGCCCAAGCACGCAATTGGGGTTGCACTGGCCCCCCATCGGACCCTCCACCTAAGCGCCTGCAGCTCTGGGAAATAGCTCCATCTCTCCAAAAAGCGCTGTCAATTTATTGTCTGAGGTTCCCACCCTGAGATCTGAGGCGCTCCAGTGCTCCCAGGGGCCACGGTCAGGGCCTCTCTTGCTCCAGACTGGTGAAAGAAAAAGACCTTGAGGTGAGAGCTAGCCTCTGTTAATCCCCCCCCCCCCCCGGGACATGGCTTCGCCGCATGTAAGCCAGATATCAGTGTTCATAAATTTTTACCTGAGTTTTCAAGGTGCTTCAAAGCACAAAAGAGCTCTGCTGATTATTTTCTCAATGCTTCGAACGACTATGCGACACCGTATCGTGTCGGAGACTTCATCCTTCAGGTATCAGTCTATTGTGTTATTGTAACACTAGTGCATGCACAGTTTCTGTTCAAAAATCGACCAGGATCCCTTCTTAATCGAGTAAATTCGCACGTATACTCCGCAAGCTACGCTTCTCAGACTTTCTCCCAATCCCTTTGTTGTCTGCGTGCGAACTCAACGTTGTCTCGAGTAATTGAAGAGCCGCAGGTCCATGCGGGAGTGCTGAGAATTTCTCCTCTCAAGACCAACACCGTTGTTTTGGAGAGCCGACTCCCCCCCCCACTCCCTGTTTTTAAAGGTTACTCACCGGCCTGTCTGTTTGCTCACACGTTCAATCGAGAAGGGCTGGCTCTTGTTTTCAAGCACTGTAATTTTCTGGGGGGAACTGAGTTGTCGGTCATCCTCGGAGAAGAGGGGCCATGCTGGCACTAAAGTATCCTGTGTGATTTTAAGTTAGGAGCCAAAGGGGAAAGAAGGTGGCAAAAACTTTGCACCTCAGGAAAACAACGAATTCATTTCAGAGATTGAAAACTGCACAACATCCTCACACTTTCATTGGATCGTCCTAAATAAGACACTGGAGTTGACACATGGTGGTTAACCTTGATAATCTTGACTTTTCTAAAGGAGATGAGACACAATTTCCCCCAAAAAACATGGGAATTCCCATTAAATGCTCAACTAACACACGTCTACGTTATGATCTGATTATTTTGGGCCAGCGAAATTTAAACAAAGGCTGTACTGGTGCAGTTATTGTCATGTAACATCACAAAAAAAGGTGCAGCTAGACGTTGGCTTATCGCATTCTATGCACAAACCGAAGGAATGATCCAGCGACCAAATTGGATGATATTCCTGGTGCGTTCAAACCTGATTGAGAGGTTCAGCTGGGCAGGCTGGTGGGTAGGGAGGCCTGCTTGCCCGCTACCCAGCAGCTCAATAGTCATCCATGTGGCACCTGGCGTTTTTGGAGCAAAGACACACTCCGAAAAAGCTCCCATTGGTGTGTGAGTGTGAATCCAGCTGAAAAGGACTTGCATTGTTAACGATTGCTGTTTTTGTTCATGGTGTTTTAGTGTAAACTGCACAATCTGGTCCATGATTGGTTGGATTCAATCAGACTCATGCAGACCGAGAAATAGGCAGTGCGATATTTTGCTTATTAAATTCTCTCACTACTCATTTATTTATTTTTTTATATACCACTGTTTCATAACTAGAAATGTAATCACCGGAGGGTTTCTTTTTTTAGCTGAACCAAATTTACTGCGGTGAACTGAGCATTTACAGTCATTACTCTGAAGCACTTAGACTCGTTAGTCCTGCTAATAGCCGATTCGTGTTTTTTTTGTTTTTTTAATGTGGTGACGTGAAAAAGCAACGAAGAGGTAAAATAAAATTTTGGGAAAATACACAAAGCTCGTTTAATGGGAGCGTTTGACGCAGTCTCCGCTCTGCTTTATATGTAGTCCAGGTGTCGCTTTGATGGAAAAACTTGATTACTCGGTTGTTGAGATGAAGCGGTAGGAAAAAAAAAAACTTTTCATCATCAGTTTTTCAGCAGCAGGTCCGTCTCTCTCTCTCTCTCTCTCTCTCTCTCTCTCTCTCTCTCCCTGGGCTGGGATTGTAATCACCGTGCGATTGTCTGACGGGGTTACACCGGGAATACCAAGCACACTCGCCTGTAGTCTTCATCATTGTTAAACCCCACGAAAGAGATAGGCCAGGAAATATCCTGGGGCGTGGGGGTGGGAGGGGGGGGGGCTGCTGTTTGATCTTCTCAAACAATAAATAGGAGTGAAAGTCTTGCACGAGTCTCCAAGTTTATTTCGGCTGGCCCTCCCTCCAGGCTGCGGCAGGCGCAGTGTCTGCGGAAACAGTAGCTTTGTGGCTCATGAAGGATGGGGGGGGGGGGGGGGGGGGTGTTGGTGG
>JASSRZ010028589.1:0-11622 GCA_032164315.1 Malacoctenus gilli | reverse complement strand
CCCCCCCCCCCCCCCCCCCCCCCCCCCCCCCCACCCCCCCCCCCCCCCCCCGCCCCCCCCCCCCCAGATCGTCGCTCCTTCGCGTCCCGAGGCTGAAACCTACGAGGAGAACGCTGCATTGTCATTAAAAATCAAATGGGATTGTTTTATGAGAGGCGTCGGGTCTCGTCGGTAAATCTCAAAGGCAGCGAAGGCACGAATGCGTGCGGTAATGTTTTCGGACGCCTCGGCGTTTCTGCTGATTCCTCGATCGACAACTTTTTCCATTTAATTTTGCCGTGTTCCTGTTTTTGTTTTTTTTTCTCAATCACACGGATTGTTTTGTTTTCTTTTTGCTTTTCTCCCCTCGCGGCGATCCTCGCTCGCTTGCAAAGAGCTGGCGTCTCTTGCAGACAGAGTTTTTGAAAGGCATCGCCTGCACTGGTTTCATCTCTTTATTTGGTGCTGGTTACGGAGCCCGCACACGCTACAGAAATGGCAACAATCGGGCTTTATCGGCACCCGTCTCGGGACTCGACTCAATTGGGAGAAACTGAACAAAGGCCGTACCTCAGAGGCCAATCACTGTGCGCAGGAACCTCCGACCAGGCCGACATCACGAGCGTTGATACATGCTCCAATGCGTGCTTGCTGTTTAGTATATTTGATTCTCCTCTCTTTTGTCAGGGCTTTTTTTTTCACCCACACAAAGACACACAGGCTTAGCTTCTTTCCTTACTTTTGATGTCCAAGGTAATCCCCCACACTGGACACTGTCCACGAAGGCTCTCTTTAAAACTTCAATGTAGCAATTCGGCATTACGCAACCCAACTTGTGTTTGATTTTTTTTCTTGATCTTTTGCTCCTCCATGAAAAAACACAGAGGCAATATGAACTTTTAAAAGATTCGCCCGTGCACCCCAAAACCTGAATAATGCATCGGGTGCCATCAATTTTTCACTCACGGACTCATCGTTTTTCATGCACATGATCGCCACGTTCTCGGCGTGTGCACGTGTGTGATCAAGCATGCCGCCGCTTAAGCACTACCTCCTCCGACCGTACCGAGTGTGGAAAATGTGCAGGGCCCGGTGGGGTCCAATAAGGAGTACTTCCACGCCTCAAAAATGATCACCTCAGTTTTGAATTGCAGAACCTGAGAAGCACTTTTAAATTGGACAGTATTTGTTATCAAGGTATTATCACAGGTCATTTTTTCACAAGGGGCCACAAAATACACTCAGAGAAGAAGCCAATGCTTTGGTCCAGCCTCTTTAACTAAAAGAGCCTCTTTCAAAAATGTCCTCCCATCATGAAACACTAAGTTTTGGCAAAAGAACCTGTTCAATGTGGGCTTTGTGAGCGGATAGATAGCAAGATGTTGAGTACAAATGTAAGGTGAAGGTCACAGTTTCGAGGAGAGATGGTTAGCGCCTGAACCCCCCCGCTCGAACCCCAGAGCCCTGCAGTCCTCAGAATGACTAGGCGGACGAATGCTTTACAAGATCCCTCGCGAATCCCTCAAGAAAACACGTCACACTATTTGTGTTGTGAAAAGTGACGGAGAATGGCGCCGTCGTACGGCTGCCGCCGTCTCGATTCGCAAGACTCGGTAATCCTTCCACAATGGATCCGTCGAGAACTCCTTCCGCGGCCGCTTTCTGACCAGAGCTTCAAACGGCCGTCCGTTTGTTTCTTTTCATCCTTCCGCTAATCCGTCCGTGCACTTTTGCATCCATTCATCTATTAATCTATGCACCCAAGCCCGTCCAGCCCTACCACCCCCCCTCAGCGGCTGTGGCGTTGGGTAGAGTTAGCCACATTCCCCCCTTTGAATGCCACTCGGCTCCTTCCCGTGCTGCACTCACTGAAGATTATTAGGTGGGCCCCCCCCCCTCGTTAAAAGATGATGTAAGACCACCGGAAGGCCAAAGTCTGACATCCACCACCTTCTTCCTACTCCACGCTTTGCCACCTTGCCCGCGTAAATTCACTCAATCACGATTTAACACCCCTTCATTCCCCCCCGACTTTATGCCTCCCATAATGTGCGAGCGGAACGTGCTCGCGGTGCTGCAGACGCCGCTGTAGGCGCTCTCCGGTCCCAACGTGACGGCAGAGGTAATTTTCAGATGCAGGATTATGTGGGGTGCATTTTCAGCTGGTCTGTGATCAGTTCGAGACAGCGGCACCATGTTACTGCTGAGGTCCCAGGCTGTCTCTGTGCGCCTTCAATTACATTCTGGACATGAAGCTCCTTGAAAATCGTCCGCTCTCAGCTTGGTAAGAACTTCAAGGTCGTTCCGCCGAAATGAGACGCTGACCCTCAATCAAACGACCTAATTACGTGCCAATCAAATGTTGAGGTTGTTCGGCCCTTTGTGGGCCACATTTGACACCAAGGAACAATGCTATATTAGTTGGCTGGTCGTCTTCCAGGGGTTTCTGACTCGAGGTTCCTAGACATGGAAGAGAACACGAGAGACGTGTCAAACATACATCCTGTGGCCAGTCACGAGCCCACAGGATGTCCCGAGTCGAGTCCTGGGGGGTCTTGCAGTAGTTGCAAGTGGTCAAACATGCAACCCAAACATGCCAGGAAAAAAAAGGAGTCCCACTCGAAAACATGCAAACTGAACTGGCTGAAGGTGGGGGTTCGACGGGCAAGAGAGGAGGCGCTGATGAACGTTCTAACCAGAAATGAAACCAGCCATCTCCATTTTGTTCTCATGGTGATCAAACCTCTTGAAAAACCAAAAAACCCAGTCCCCTCCTCTTTTCAACGTCCTGTCTTCTTCCTTTGGTGCGCTGTTCTCGCGAGCCCTGACGGGGAAGACTAATAGCTGCCACTCAAGGATCACACTCGAGTACCGGATTGATAGGGGGAAGCTGAGCCTCGGGGCAGAGCGCTCATATCATTGGTCAGCCGTCTGTCCGACCAAATCCGCCAGCTTTGCGCCGAACAGAAATTAAATTAGGGGCCGCGTGGCGAGAACGAAGGTCCGCGCTCCTCGAAAGGAGTTCAGACGTGTGGAAGAATCTCGGCACGCTTCCCCTGACTCTGCCTCGGAGGGGGGGCTTTGACATGTGATTACAGAGCCTCACCCCCTCATCGGAGGGGGAAGTCTAATTGGGAGCACACTGCTGGGCGAGCCCTGACCGCAGGGAAGGGATGGATACGTCTGAACTGGTTAGGAAGCCGCCACCCCCACCCCCGGGAAAGACTTTGTGCAAGTGGACGCTTGGAACAAAGCGATCTAAATTGCGGATCTTCCGACTGAAACTTGAATAGAGCGTTGAGATTGGTCAAAAGTCATAGACTTCAGACACAACCCAAAGTTGAGATAAAAATGATGCTGGACGCATATTATCTTTGTCTCCGATAGTAACCCATCTTAACCTCCTCAGTAACAGCAGCCAAACGTTAAAGAGTGGAAGTCCATCTGAATTTTGTTTCAACTTTTTCTTCTTGATTGACAATCAGAACAAGAGACTAAGAACGTAACCTATCTTGACACAGGCCTAAAGCAACAGGTGACATTAGCGACACACCGATCAGAAGACGAGTCCTCAGCCTGACCTTTGTCCATTTTCTGCTGACTGCTCATCATTCTGGACGCTAACTCCTAGTTTTTGACTCAAGCTTGAGTTGGGTGTTCATGGAGTGATTTTTGGCTGATTTCCCATTCTTACTAGTTGTGAACAGCACAGAAAAAAAAGTTCATTTTTATCTCATAGTGTGTCTGCTGTTCCTGCCTGCTGCTACTCACCATGCAATAGATTGACAGTTACGAGTCCTTCTTTCTGTGATACTTTCCTTTTTTAACAAAGTAGTGCTAATCCCAGTTCACGGAGAGTGCTGGCAGGTTACAAAGTGGGTATGTCATCACTGCATCATAGAGGGAAAAAACCATAAAGACACATGCACGCATACATACTTGTTGACAACTTCCCCCTCCCGTTACCTGATTACCTGCAAGTCCATGTTTTTTTGAACACTATGGGAGAAATCCCAGAGAAAGTTCATGGAAAATTGGAACACGTTCTTGCCGCGCCCAAAGATTATACCCAGGCAAGAACCCAGGAAGCGACAACGCCAGCAAACGGCATAAAACATCGCCGGGAAATCAAAGCTACACACCAGCATGACTCTATTTTGTCAGGGTAACAACTCATGTATTCAAATCAATCTGGAGGTAGATATTTACTTTGTTCACGATACCTTTTAGCCATTGCATGCTTGTATTTTGCGAATTCGGATACTGATCTCAGAAGGCAAGCCAGCAGAGTCCGCAGTGTGTAAGTCATGAACGATCTTAATGCACTCACTGAGAGTTGCACTTGTGTGCAGGTTTTTTCAGTGCCATAGCCCCCCCCCGCCTCCTTCAAGAAGTTGGTTGGTCAACCTGTATTTTGAAGTACTCTGCCTCTACTCGTTCCCAAACTTTGCCACCCCGAGCTCATCGGAGGCGCGGTGATGCAGCTGCGGGCTCGATAAAGCCTGCAAAAAAAACCCTGCAGGTTCAAAAACACTCCTTTAGATTGTGAGTGAGGCTTTAACTTGCTGCCACTGGGACTCGCACCCGGGATTAAAAGGAGCAAATAGTTAATGGCAGGTGAATTGGAAAAAAAAGGCTACAGGTGCAGCTTGGTAAATGAAGCCCCATCTGTTCGGCGGTTCCCAGAGCAGAAGGAGAGTGGAAAAGATTCCGCTCCGGTGCTTGAACCCGATGCTGGGTTCCAGCCGTGCTTTTAAAAACGAAGCCGACGAAGTGAAAAGCCAAACCGGCGGCCATTTTTTTTGTATTCCTGAGCTGCACGTTTCTCTCTCTCTCTCCAAGATTTCTCTGCTCCCGTAATCCTTCCAAAACTGGTGACCTTTTTTGAGATTCATTCGCTGTCAGAGCGGGCAGGACTCTCAAAAGTCATAAAAACAGGGGGGTGGTGGGGGTCCGTCAGCGTTTGAGTAACTGCCGCAGCAAGGAAGAACTACAGAACCGTATGGAAATATACCACGGAGACAATTTACTTTGAAGGCCTGATGATAATGTGCTGTTGCCCCCCTCCCAAAAAAGTCGTTTGGCCTTTATCCATAGAATTTTTTTTTATTTTATTGTGAAACTGAACTCGATATCATTCAGAAAGTGTAATAAACTCGCGGGGATGAAGTCCTCGAGGAGCGAACAACTTGCATGCAGAGCTGATAGCATCCAGACGTGGGTCCTTCCTCTTTCTTCTTAAAACCCACCTTGACCCTTCGAGACCCTTAGAGCTCAGAGACGTCTGGAGACATGCTGTGGCACCATGAATGTTGATTGCTTTGAGGATGAGTCCACTTTTTTCGATGGAGCCTCACAAGGCCGGTAGTCAGCTAATGGAACGACAACCTACAAAGCAACTTCAGCTTTATATACTATATAGTATATATATATAGTATAGTATATAGTATTTTGCCGGATGCTGAGCAACAGTGACGTTCGGTAACGCAGGCAAATAAGGAAACTTGAGCCGGCAAAATCACTTCATTGGATGCTCTTTTGTCTCGGGAGCAGAGCGCACGTTGATGGGCTGCATTGGAAAGTTGCGAAAGAATTCGTGGCAGCTTGTTGAATGTTGTCATGAAAAATGACCTTTGGCCTTTGGCGATGACCCCTGCTGCCAGCTTTCACCTTCCAATGAACAGACAATCACCACTGCCAACTGGGAACCCCCCGAAACTAGAGCATACTGGATTCGATGCTTGCTCCACCAGATTTTACCTGCAAAGTGTCTTGATGTCCACTCCTCCCCCCGTGCATTCAGACAGTTGGTCATAATGGTTGGGGACATTCTGTACGAGCTGTATAACAAGACAACAGTGGAGCAGGCTGGTGCCACATCTGCAAAAAATAAAGCCCTGTGAAAAAGTGCTGCGGAGGCACGCGGACCCCCGTCTTCATCGTCCTCGCTCTCTCTGAACCTGAACAAAGCGATACCACCTGATACGCCCCCCCCCTCTTTTTTTTATTCATCACGCCACGCATAATTTGTGATGCCTGCCGTCAAAGGTGCGTGATATATCTGGCCGGCGCGCTGCCTCTCCCGCTGCCTTTTGTGCATCCCCCCTCCCCTCCTGTTGTATTTGTTTTGTTATGGGGAGGGGTAATACATCACATATTCACAGGTCTGCGGCAAGAGAATCTTTTGAATATTAGCCAGGCAGGGAGCTGTCTGACTTGATCAAATATTGCCCCGCAGTCGTTTCTCTGCACAAGCCGGGGTTTTATTTTCTGGTTCGCTCTGTGCTTTTTTTTTTTTTTTCCAAGGGGGGGAGGAAAGCAGAAAGTAAACATGCACGTATGAACGCCGCACATGAGGCACATGCGCCTCAGCAAGGGTCCAAATAAAGGCCCCGGAGAACCTTTTTCAACCGTGTAATGTATGATTAATACCCTGTGTGCTTTGCACTAATTACAACACTGTATATTTACTGTTTGGGAAAATATGCCAATCTGCACAAGAGTCCAGGGATCGGTGCGACCGAACGGCTCGCTACTCTGCAAACGCCGGGATTAGGCGGCGGCCATCACCGGCCGTCATCGCTCTGGTAACGAATCCGTAACTTTGATTGCTGCGTTCCTCCGTTGCTGTGGAGGTATCAAAGCACCTTTGATCCGCATGTTCAAAATAGCCTGTTTGATGGCGGCGCCACTGTATGTACAGTACATCGCCACGAGGTCCGTGCCTCACTCTGCTAACACCCTCGAGCCCGAAGAGCATTTAAAAGAAAAAACCTTTTTTTTTCAGCTGTTTGCAGCCGCGGTTCGAGGGCGTATTGCTCTTCTTGTGGATTCAAGTATTGGCACGGGACTCCGAACTGGGAAATAATGAAGGGGCCAGTGGGGGGAGTGGCTCCCTTCCCAGAAGCGCTCAAATCCCAGGACATGCTGTGCATTAACAGCTTGATCTTAATTATGTTTGAAAACCATTCTTATACTAGCAAACGGAGCTCGTTGCGAGTGGTTTCACTCAGTGCCCTTGACCCCTTGACCTTTATTCCTTTGCATCTGGATCCTGGAACCTGCTGGATGGATGATGACAACTGGCTACAGGGTCGAAAGTGGAGTTCTTGGGATCCACCACGTTGCTTCTGCCATATTTGCTTCAGGACCGAAAGGAAACCACATCGCCTAGCTGCAGGTCAGCAAGTGGCAAACCGCGGATGTCTCTCCAAACCCAATGACATGATTCAGCCTGACTCGGCTCCCGCGTTCATCGATCGGCCGTGTGTTCTCCAGCCATTTCTACAGAAAAAAAGCATCTAATTAACTAATTGAAGGCGAGATTAATGTCCGGGGGTAAAATTAAGACGATGCTCAGCCACTTGAGGCATAATCGTGCGGTTCATGGTGTAACTGTCAGGTTGACTGCGTAGAACCAGACTCGGCATTGCCTCGTGTTTAGTTGCGCGCACCTTTTTCGAAGCCACATTTCTGCAACTCAAAACACTTTGCGATGTTGCGTCACGGACCAATCAAATTGAGCTTTTCTACTGGACTGCATCCAGAACCAAATTGATTGCCTGACCTCGATGTTCTGTCATGTTGAGGCACTTAAACACTTTGCAACTGCAAGTCTAAGTTTAGTCCTAAAAATCATTATTACTGTCATTTGAATATAAATTTCACACAGCGCAGCTCATTCAGTTAATGAGAATATAGTGATACACAACTGTGCACACAAGAGTTCACAGTTTCTAAAGATCTGACTGAACAATGTGTGTCAAACTTTTATGGGGATTTTTTTTTTTTTTTTTACGATGGCTGATTGTTCTTTCCCATTTGTGATTGGGATTAACTCCAACAGGGGGGCTACTGGGCCAAAGGTTTGTTGTTGAGCGCCCACTGACTTCCCACACATCAGCGTCAGTTTTTTTTTCCCCCTGCAGGCCAACGCAACCAGCGCAACAGAAGAAACGATTTGTTGACGCAAAAAGAACCCAATTCTTTGGCAATTGTGAGAACAGATGATGGCGAATGAAAAAAGGGCCCAAAGTTCCCCCTGAGCTGGCGTCTCGTTTTGGAACTATTGACAAGCTTATCGCTTTTAAAAAATGAAAGTCCGTTCAGTTAAAGGTTGAAAAAAAACATTGTTTGTTGGAAGAAAGGAGGAGGACATGAAGGAAAAATCCCATCAGAACCGTATCCACTGAGATTTCCACCACTTGTTTTTGCTCTGGAGCAGATCTCCAGACCTCTCCTTTCAGGTCCTTTGGACTTCCCTCCCTCCGGGGTGACAACACGCTTCACCCCTGATGTGAAGTTTATACACCTTTGTATTCACAAGTCTTCTCTTTTTTTTGCAATATTTTATCCGTTGTTATTATCTCGTGCTATTCTGTAATCGATGGGACTTTTACGCGTTGGAGTGCCAGCCCTCCGAAAACCTAATATTACTGAGTCATTATCCTTCTCATTAGAGGACTCTATATCTAGATAGGATCACATTTAAGTAAAAGAAAAGTGATTAAAAAAAAAAGTGGCTCTGCACTGAACTGTACAAAGGAGGTCAGTACGCCTGCTTTGGAATTACTTGTGGCATTAGACTTTCGAATCTTAATGTGAGTTAAAGCAGACAAGCTCGATGAATCTGTCAATTCAGGAAAATAGAGATATTAGAGGGAGAAGATCAAGATATTGTACATCAAGCTACATTAACCCTTTTAATCCCACCAGCAACGAAGAAGGCCTTTTATATCTTTCACTCCTCAAAAGTCTAAAAGCATTTTTCCCCCAACTTTCGACATCAAATGCAAGATTTCTGTGAAATAATTTGTTTCCTCAAAATTATGTCCATGTCATGTGGACGGTGTGAAGGGTCATGTGACCCAGCCTGTCTCTATCTTGATTGCAATAATTCTTATTATTCTTAATATTGGTTTGACAGACTTACTGCTCCATTTCCATGACTCACCAACAGTTTTCCTGAGCAATGGGGAAAAAAGGGTAACTTTGGTTGTATTTTTATGTCCATACAAGTGAAGGGGCTTGGTTGCGGTAGTGGTGATGGTGGTGGGTTTTCTCAATGTCCACTGGGAGTTTCAGTACTGTTGGTCACAAGAAAAACTTTACTAACTTTTGCTGTTGTTTCCCCTCATTTCTCTCGGCTATACAAGGCTGAATATTCTGGAAGTCTTTGCTTCTCTGCCAAACGCCCTGCATATGTGTATGGGAAGGAAGCCATGGAGGTATCTTTTGATTGCCGCAATGGCATGTCCCTACATTTTGGAACGTTGAACCACAACAGGTTGTAGTTTTCACACACACATAAAAAAAGAAAAGAAATAAACAACGAAAACAACCTGTGTCAGTCTCAGAGATGCTGGTGTGTGTGTGTGTGCGTGTGTCGGGGGGGGGGGGGGGGGCTAAGAAAAAAGAGCACAAGTAGAGTCCAGGTTTGGAATTTGCCTGTGGGAGAAGACTTCCCACATCAAACTGTCCATATTTACATAGGGTGGGACAGGACACCGAGTGATCGGGAGAACCTCGATCACTTCCCCTAATTCCCTCCAGGGAGAAAGTAGCTCTTTTGTTTCCAGTGGCGGGTACACTCGAACACACCCCGAGCTCAGCGGTCAGACAGCATCACACGACTCTCAGACACACACACAC
Organism: Malacoctenus gilli; assembly: GCA_032164315.1. Lineage (NCBI taxonomy): Eukaryota > Metazoa > Chordata > Actinopteri > Blenniiformes > Labrisomidae > Malacoctenus > Malacoctenus gilli. Next base: position 1,992 of record JASSRZ010028589.1, on the reverse strand, counting down.
ACACTCGAGGGAGAACATGCAAACCCTGCACAGAAACTCCCACTGTGACCTCATTTTCCCCTCCTTTTTTTCGAGCCGTTCCAAAGAACAAAGTTGAGCTGCTCATCAAAAGTTTCAGTGACCCAACAAGTGTAAGTGATTGTGTGTATTATGTGCAAGCAGCGGCAGCATCCAGCAATTCATTAATCACAGCAAAAGCCCAAAAAAAACAGCCTCCAGCTCAGTACTTCAAATGATATAATTCATCATTCTCTCTAATAACAATGGAGACAATAATTTTTCCCTCGAAAAAGCAAAAAAAAACTTTGATAATTAGTTGGAAAAGAATTTTGTAATCCTTTAGTCCGCAGAAAAGGAGGGATGAAGCACGGACAGCTGCTGCTTTACACAGGCAGGAAACACCTCGCTGCTGTTTTGGCTTTTTTATAGGCACCTTCAACGGCGATGCTGATCCATTCTGAGGTGGGTGTTGGGGGGGGCTCAGGTGGGGTTGAGGCACCAATCTTGTGGTTCAGCAACCAGCTCCGATGGTTCTCTGGAGCACTGCGGCCAGTAGTGCTTTTTGGCCTGACACGCAGTTTTTCTCTAATAGTAAACTGAATACTAGAATTTTATCATCAAATGTGGGCATCGCCAATTCTTGTGGCCTGTGTGGCGACACCAGGCATGCTGACGAGGGACCAAGTGCAACTGAAAACCGACGGAGCCGGGTGGTGCCGTGCTGAGTGACCGTGAGTTGAGGCGCTAAAAGGAGAGAATGTTTCAAGAGGCCACAGAACGGAAAAAAAACAAAACCCTGCACCCTTTATCTTATCTGAACCCTGCGGGGGGGGGGGGCAATCAGAGGCCGGCAATCAAGAAGCTCCAACGCTGATTTGACGCGTCATTTCACGCCGCCTCATCGGCACGCGGTCAGGTCCCCCCGCAGAGGTCAATCAAACTCCAGTTACAGTCGGATACGTGCCGAACCTGCCCAGCTGTGGTGCTGCGAGGTGACCTTGTTAACAAAATTACAGACAACTGAAAAGTGTTGTGCGTCCGTGAAATGCTTAACATGTCATCTGCTCCTTTACTGCTGGGCGGAGCCTACGAACAAAATGGTAAATTGTTGCTCCATCGATGCCAAAGCTTCATTTCTTGGGTCAGGATTGGTTCGACTGATCTTCAGAGCAGGGCCTTGTTTGGATTGGCTGCACTCTTTGTGGATATTTACCTTTCTCTTGGACCCTTTCTTCTTGCTTCTGTTTGGGCAAAGTGCTCTAAAATGAAAAGAGTTCTGAAGACTATTATTTCCATGCCTTCACATCCACTTCAGGTCGTAAATACATCATCCCACAGTGGCCAGAAAGATTCTGGTCCCAGGAGAGCAACCCTCTTCTCCTCCTTTTTTGAAATTGCAAACCAATACTGGATACAGTTTGAGCCCTGCCACTCGTTTTTATGGGATTTTATATATATATATCATTTTGTCTTTCTCTATACCCTGCCTGTGACTGGAGGGGGTTGGAAGACAGGCCTCATTTAGAGCCGACTGAGATATTCCCATCCCATCCCATGTTCGAGGGGGTCACACTTCAGAAGGAGGCGGCTGTAATTTGCGGAGTCTTGTTAGCGCTGGACCCTCAGGGATCCCTCGCACAGGTGGGGAACCCATCGCCGCGGAGCTCCAGCGGCAGCGGCGGGCATATAGCGGCACGCTGGCTTTCAATTTACATCTGCTCCCTGTCCCCTTTCTGAGGCCCCCGGAACGTAATAAGCACAAACAACTCACAGGGAAATGAGATAAATGAGGGCTATAATTGTGTTTGAAAATTGCAATTACTGTTATCGCAGCTTCTTTTTTTTTAGTCGAAGGGATCACACACACACGCACGCACGCACGCACGCACGCAAGCAAGCGCACACACACACACACACCCAGACACACACACACACACACACACACACACACACACACACACACACACACACACACACACACACACACACACA
>JASSRZ010028482.1:0-21889 GCA_032164315.1 Malacoctenus gilli | reverse complement strand
TATAGTCAGAATGTTATTAGAAAGGTGGACATGTACAAGATATGTATGTATCCAGGATAGGTATGTATCCAGGATATGTATTTTTCAAACTGTAGTTCAACTCAAATTCTCATAATAACCTAAATATAATTTTGCACTATTTAGGAGAACACGATAGCAACTTTAATTTGAACAATATCAATTCTAGAGATGACCATTTCAGAATGAAAACAAGTGGCCGCATACAGCTTAAAGTGATAAGACACTGCGAGGTTTTTGGCACCTGGTTTTACAACTGACAAAGACTGAGCTACTTAGTGACTTAGTCCCTGTTTTTGGCTTATTACCTTTTACAATATCCATACATTTTTTGCAAAGTCGCAACTTACTCAGAGTTAAAATGCAAATAATTTTGCTAAAACTAGTGCATATTAAACTGGCCTTCTCTCCTTAATGCGCCCTAAAAACGAGTTTGGATGAAGACGTTTGTTGTCACAAAGCAATCGAGTGTCGTGTAATACAGTTTTATAGAGCTTACCATCAGTAAGCTTCACGTTTCTCTGTCCTGTTTCTCTCCGCTGTCTGTGACTGAGCATATGTGTGTGCGGGGAAGCAGGAGAGGGAGTGCAGTGCAGCAAGAGTGCACCGCTCTTTGTAAGTGGAAGGGAGGGAGCAGCACAGAGCTGCTGGTCAGGAAGGAAGGGGAAGAGAGCAGAATCACCACACAGTACAAGTTTCTTGTTGCCGCCGGCAGCAAAGCAGAATTTTAAGATCGGCCAAATTGTGTCTGATGCCGATTAATTGGCCAGTATGCCAAAATCAGCCCAATATATCGGTCGGGCTCTAGTTTATTTTGGGCCTCTTCTGACCTGACCTCATTGTCATTCTTCCTATTGGTTAAGCTAAGCTGCTTTATTGCATGCTTTTTCATATAATTTCAATTATTGGTATTGTGGTATTTTTCTCGTTTACCTTGCTTTTTTTTCAATGCACAACTCCATCTTCTGTTTCTACAGATTGACACCATTAGTGATGTGTTCAAGAAGGTAATTTTACTTTGAATCTTCTTCAGATACCAACCAAGCACTGCGGCTTTGTCTTGGCACCAAGACAGCTGGAGCTGAGTTTGGAGCTGTCTCTGCCCTCAGCATCAACCATGACTGCTCACGACTTCTTTGTGGTTTTGCTAAAGGACAGGTAATTAGCATATTTTGTACCTTTTGATAAGGTCGGTGCTTTGCAAACTCACATTGTTCTGTGCAAAAGTCAGGTTGCTATCATCATCAAGACCTGTAAAAAGATTCTGGTGGTGCTCATAGTGAGTGATGGTCTATGATTTTAATGGAAGGTAACATAGCACTGTTGAGGGAGAATGAATTCCATAAACACAAAGTCTAAATTTTTTAAAGCTCAAAAATAGGAAAACAAAGTCCGAAAGTCAAGTTGTCACAGTCCAAGAATGTGGTAAAAGACGTGGATAAATAGAACAGGGCTCTCAATAACTAAAATGCCATATGATTTTGCTATGTGTGATGTCTTTTTCCCTCTGATAGGCCATTTGTTTTATATTTAATTCAGATCTGTTTAACATGAAATGTGTGAGTCCTAACTTTATCAGACACAAATCCTTCCACTCTGTCTCCTTCAAAAGAAGCATCTGCACGTGGTGCATCTAATCCATGTATATTAACAGCTGCCAAACATCCTGTGTGCCAGGACTTCTCATCAAACACCAGCTTATGATTTGTCTTACGATTAGAACTTTTGTGAAATTTGAAAGTTTATGGTATTTTGATAGACCTTTCAAACATCTTTTCCCCTTTTTTCCCCAAACACCTCCCCTCTGCCTGTGTACAGGCTGTTTGGTGCTTTGACACAGCAAGTAAGCTACTGGAAGGTACTAATGTACAGATGATACATTCAAAACCATTGGATATTTCTACACTGCAGATCATTTAATTTTCTTCCTCAAAAAACTACCAAATAGCACTGCTTAATGGAAAAACCATAAGTGCAACCTAAAATTTATTTATGGATTTACAGATTTTGAACATTGTTTTGCACTTTAAATTCTAAAGTCACTGAGACGAAGTGCCCACAGGCTTTAGTGTTGAGGCAGATTTCTTAATGCCAGAACTCAACTGTGTCTGGAACAAGTTGCTGCCGGCTCCTGCAGGTGGCGTGGGAAAGCCCATCCAATGCTGCTTGAATCTTTTAAAAAGAAAAAAAGAAAAGAAAAAGACAATAACAACTACAACTACTACTACTACATAAAAACATAAAGAACGTAATTTTACAATAATTATTATTACTACATGCATTTTTTTCACTTCCATTCTGCATCTGCAGGCTGTGATCAGGTTTCACCAGTCAGATTATTTGTTCAATACGAATGTTTTTTTCTTAGAGTCAGGTTGCTTTATTCATCATTGTCCTAGTAAATAAATATACAAAATAGAACTTAACAATGAATGAATGAATATGTGCACCCCATCTGAATTGCCTGGTGGAGTAATTAACATCCATTCACTGAAAGAATTGTCAGACTTGGCTCAACTTTCTGACAACCAAACGCAAGAGGGAATGTAACTGCGAATGATATTTATTTAACAAACGTAATCAGCAAAGCCTACGGCTAACGAAATACAACAATCTATGTCTGTAACGTGGAATGTCAGTAGTGAGTGTGGGCGCATGGCTGTGGATGTGTGTGTTGGATGCAAACTAAAATGAGAAGAGACGACCGGTGAGCTGCAGCGTCAAGCCGGGAATGGGAAGCCGAGAGAGAGAATGGGCAGATTCCACAGGTGCTTATAGCCGCAGCCCCGCCCCCCAAGACACACACCGGAGGTCCATGATCAATCACGCTCTGAAACAGAAAGGAGAGAGGGCCAGCAAAACACCGCATACACACACCTACAACCCAAACAACCCCACTCCACTTGGGGGTTGTCACAGAATGCAAATGACTTAGGCTTCTCTTTATGTAGTTCAGATTATCCTTTGTGACTCTCTGACCATCTGGAGTCTGCAGGCACTGGCTGCTGCTAATTAATCAGTGTTTTATGACAACGGAAGGAACAGGATGGAAAATTTGATATCTCCATTACAGTGAACCCTCGGTTATCATGAGGGTCGCATTCCCAAACGAACCCCCGATCTGCGAAATCCGCAAAGTACTCAGCATTAGTGTTTAAAATTGTTATAAAGTACTGTGTTCTGAAAATGTGCCCTTCCAACGCGTAGCTGCTACCTTCTGATAGCATTTCCAGAAGTTTAACTGCGATAGTTAGCATCTTCCTCTTCCTTTTGGGCGCATCCGCAGGTACCTTGGTTGGTGCAGAACGTTTCATCGACATTGTGGTGTTTGTCATTTGAGTAAATTGGCAAACATAATTTTGCTGAGCCAAATGCATTCTGTACTAGAAAAAGATAAGTCATGGAGGAGATTATTGAATTTAGCCTACAGTCCCTTAGACAATCAGGATGCAGATATGCACACATGCGCTTTCGTACTAGAGATGCACCAATCCGATATCAATATCTGTATTGGTCCCTGATATAGGAAAAAATTGTAGAGCGGGTATCGTGATAATGTGGCCATCAAGAAAAGCAAATCCATAAAGTCGAATTCTACATCCTTTGGCCATATTCGTCTCAAGCTTTCACACATCCTTGTTTGAATATTTGACATTTTTCTATAAAATAGTGAGGCCGAATGCCAATTATGACGACAGTTAAGAAATTCTTGTGTCACGGGAGTGGACCCAGAGACTCAGGCGTAGACACACATACACAGCAGAGACAGACTCTGAACGGAATGTTTACTTTATTAACAATTACGAAACTGAAAGAACTCAAGACAAAAACTAACTTATGGAGTTGCTCCAGAACTGGATCCTAGATCACAGTTCGTAACACAAAACGTTGTCCAAATGGCAAGATAAGGGAAAACAGTTCCAAACACTATTTTAAGGGGAACGAACCCAGCAGGAGATCAGACCACTCTACTCTATCAAATGCCTTTTGGGCATCTGAGGAGAAGGCAACTATTGGAATACTTTAGTCTTGGTTAAGTTATATGAGGTGTACTAGGTGTTAAACATTGTCTGACGATGACCTTCCTTTAATAAATCCCACCTGATCCGAGTGTATCAAGTGTGGTAGAACACTCTCTCGCTTCATAGCAAAAAAAAAAAAAAAAAAAAAACTTTGTCAGAATTTTACAATTTTACAAAGCTTCCTGGATCAGTGGGCTCTTTATCTTTTTTGACAAATAGGGAAATCAACGCTTCAATAAACGTGTCTGGTAATTTTCCTAATGAGAATGATTCATCAAACACTGTTTGAAGGATAGGAGCCAGTTTTTCAGTATACTCATTATAATTTTCTGATGGAAAGCCGTCTAGACCAGGTGACTTTCCAGCACTCGTTGATGAAATTGCTTTTTTTAATCTCTTCTGTAGTTATGGGGCTGTCCAGAAAGTCTTTCTTATTCCCTGATATTTCTGGCAAGTTGACTTTTGAGAAAGATGTCTCGTAGTTACCTACCTCTGGATTGATCTCTGATGTATAAAGTTGTTCATAAAAATTCTCAAATACTTTGTTGATATCCCCTGTGTCTGTCACCAATTCGCCCTTCTCGTTTTTCGCAGCTGGTATGGCATAACTCCTTTTGATGTAAGTGCCTCGCCAATAGTTTCCTTGATTTTTCACCACTGTCATAAAAATTCTTTTTCAACATAAATAGGGCATACTTTGTTTTTTTTACTGTATATTCCATTGATTTGAAATTCTAAGTTACACACTTTTTTTTAAACAGTGGGTCGGAGTAGAGAGCACACTCTGAAGCAAACAGCTTGCCCCCTTGCTTCCCCAACCCACCCCCTTCATTGACGCAATGGAGGTGAAGTTGGGATTTAGCAGCAAACTGATTTTAAAGAAGAATGCTATACCACTGCTATGCTATAACACTGAAGGACACAGCAACATCATCACCACCCATAAGTTTTTTCTTTTGTAAATGCTGTCTTGTCTGATAAAATTAATTCACTGTCTGAAGAGCCTATCATGCTAACAGATTAGCTACTCTGGTTAACAAACAAACACCGCCAGCAACAGTGAGCATGTCCTATTGTCCGTATTTTTAATGATAGTAAGTTTTATGTATCTGACACCAAGGTTTACTCTGAGAACATGGTTTAATAAATTGCTTGTTGAGAGTTATGTGTGTCCTCGCTATGCGTAAACAAGTTGATTTATGCCTGTCGTAGCCAATCAGAAATTAGCTCACGTTGGCCTCAAGGTAGAGCCGCACATCAATGCCGCACATGATTACCGTACAGAGCCTTTTCACTGAGGAGGGAAATCTGGCCTGCCAAAACAACCCCCCCCCCTCGAAAAAAAAGAAGGTTTTTTTTCTTTCAATAAATAACATATACAGCTTACCAACTACATGAAATAGTTTATACAACTATATCATGGGACCTTTAAGTTCGGGTCTTGCAGTAGTAATACATTAAGCCTCCACCTATTTTTCCTTTTTCCATCTTACTTCATTATTAGATCTAGCTGCACTGCAGCATGATCAGTCAGTGCTATGGGTCGAATGGAACAATCTGGGATGCTCTTGACTAGATACTTACCATCAGAAAATAATCAATCCTTGTGGCAATAAAATGTATATTTTCTCTGTCTCGAATTGACAAGCCTTCAGATATGATTAGTCCTTGGTCCTTCATTGAACGTTTAATTGCTATCCTGTCCTTTGGTACAGTATTAAAGCAGGTGGTTTTATCTAGGGCCCCATCCAAAATTTGATTAAAATTCCTTGCCAAGACTGTGTACCCATCAGCTATGTCCCCTATTAAATTATCTAGTCCATGAATAAAAGCTGGGTCTCTGACATTCGATGCATAAATGTTACATAAGTTAACTTTTTCCCATTAATTTTTAGTTCCACCAATATCATTCTTCCTTGTTCATCCTTTTGTTCTTCTATAATGAGGTGTGAGCACAGGCTTACACCTTGTTTACAGCGATTCGGCCCGGACACTATCAACTGACTGTCTGTGGGCAGCCAGGCCACAGGCCTGCCTGCCTGTAAGTTTAATTTGTTTTTGTTTTGGTTTGAAGTGTGAGTATTTTTTTCAGCCAAAGACAGAAAAAAAAGACTGATAAAAATTAGGATTCTTCCAACACATTTAAAATAAAATTCGAATAAAGCCTCACTTATAATCAGCTATATGTGTTACTCCGGGCTCTTTATGGTGCTTCACATTGTAGCCACATTTATACACAAGTGATTGCAGCTAAGTTTGACCAGCAGGTGGCAATACAGACCATGGTATTGTGAGAAAAATTTCTAATTTTTTAGGGAAAAGTAAGATATACCTGTCAAGGCTTCTCAAAATCCAACCATTGAGAGGAATAACGAAGTGAACACAATATTTAATCAGCAATGTTCTCTGTCATCCTTGTGATTTTGCAGTCATTACCACTTAGATCCTAACCCTAACCCTGGGAGAAGGTTTTGTTTGAGATTTAGACTTCTGGAATTTTGACTGAAATTCTTCCTGTACATTTTAATAAGTGTATGAGTATGTCAAAAGTATGGCTTTTTGAGTTCTACAATGTTGTTTTTGTTTGGTGTGTTTAAGAGCATTTCAGTGGGACACATGGGCGGTTTTGATAACTAGGCAATCCTAATGAGCAGTTTCTGTGACTTTGGGCATTTACTTTTTCCATTTTATCAAATTTTTCACCAGTTTTGATGTACTTGCTAAATATAGTTAGTTTTTGATCAAGGCTCCTGGTCGGCCCTGCCCAGCCTGTAAAAACAAAGCAAGCAACACACAGTCCACACCCACAGGAACTCACAGGAAGTGCACACAATAAAACCACCAGGCATGACAATGAAGCCATGAAGTGGCAATATTATTATAAGAATAAGAATAAACACTCCCAAAACAATAATTGCTTTTCCTCTGTGAGGTCTTGGGCCCTGATTATAAACGATGCAGTTACAACATGACCTTTTCCTCTGCAAGGAGCAGAGGCTTGAGCTTAAGAAGAAATAGTTGGGATACTCGAGGGCCTTTGGCTAAAAAAGTAACACAATATGATGATATAAATGAAAAACAGTGGGAGGTTTTCTTTCTATTAATATACCAAATGGAAAGCATTTCATCATCGATTATTTAACTTAATTAAATATCTTTGTCAATGGAAGTTGGTCATTGAAATACCCCTATGGATTTTTTTCCATTTTATTTTCCTTCTGTTCTGAGATCAGTGGTTGTACCACAAGTGAGTTAGCGAGAGAGTGTACAATAAGAAGGTTGTTGGGGAAAAACCTCTGTCTCTCTCTCCGACTAACCTAGGAATCAGACAAGACACGTTAGTTGTTTTACTTGCAAGGGCACCCCGCTCAGACCCTTCTCGTTCACACCGACGTGTTCACAGAGTCTGTTGGCAGTCAAGTGCGCTGAGCGGTTTCTTGCTCCTTTATTTATACTTCAACATAGTTATACAACAGATGGACGGAGGCACTTGTCGTGTCTCCTGATTTTGCATAGCAACAGCGTATGAGCAATTTTATTATTATTATTATGTCTGTACAGCATGTCCCGAGAAGATACAAATGAACGCGGTTGCGCTGACCGGTTGTTATGTGGGCGTGCCGACCTTGTGCGCCCTGATCTTCTGAGAGTCAAAACAAGTTAACTATGTCGCCATAGCATGCAAGTGTGTAACAGGATGAGGCGAGGACAAGTGTCTGCATCTTTTCACTGACAAAGGTGTCCAATAGAATTGGCCAATGTTTAGAGACCAATTTTGTGAGGTTTTTTGTTTGTCATTATCAAAAAAAGACATTCGTTTTATTTGAAATTTTAAAATAAAATTGAAATATTTTAAACAAAAAAAAAATCCCAAACTACTCTCACCTTGTCCTGGGCTCACAGTGACTGTGTATCCTGGCTACCAGCTACTAATGCCTTCCATCTATGCGAGGTAAAACCAATAACTCTGGGGTGTTAGCAAGACCAGGAAAAACATTACAAGTAAGTCAGTTACTGAAATTATAGGAACCCAACAATCATTTATATAAATGTAAAAGTGAAAAGAATTATTTGATTATGTTGAACCTAGTTTTTATATCTTGTACTGTCTCTCTCCAATTCTGTAGATTACTATGTGGGATCTGGCCAATGGGAAGCTCTTGAGAACCATCACTGATGCTCATCCTCCAGGGACAGCTATATTGCACTTGAAGGTAAAATCAGCCAAATGTCACTCTCCATACTCTTTATTGACAATTTGTTTACAGTGACTGGCAATGCACATTTTAATAAGAAAAAATGGTGTGTCAGGATTGGAATTGGCAGTTACGGCATAAAAATTACTTAACAATAATTCTAGTAGCAAACAGCTTTTTAGAAGAACGTGGTTTTGTGCATTTGGTTCTCTCTATTGGCTTTGGACAATAGAATGCTCATAATGTGAGTGCTCACAGCACAGTGTAGTTTGAGTGTGCTGAAACAGAGGTGCTTTGCAATTACGACCACAATATGTTTGTGATTTTTTTCCTTTTTTTGCTCTCAGTTTACTGATGACCCAACTCTTGCTGTGTGCAATGACAGTGGAGGATCTGTTTTTGAACTGGCTTTCAGGTAAATGGCATTGCTTTGACTCTCTTATCAAACTGGAAAGTCTAAAGGCAATCTCATTCATTAAGGAAATGTTTTTAGGTAACATGCAATAACAGAATTTGCCTTTAGAGACCTATGTACAGTTTTCACCAATTAAACCCTTTAATCTCTATTTTTTGTTAGGGTTAAATTTTGGGTAAATTTTGGGTTTGTTTATCTGAGTGACCCTGTGTTTTGTATTCCAGAAGGGTGATGGGAATGCGTTCGTGTGACTCTCGGTGTCTCTTCAGTGGTTCTAAAGGGGAAGTGTGCTGCATTGCACCCTTGTCTGCTCCTCCAGATTTCCGAGACCATCCTATTACACACTATTCTTTGTTGGCTATGGCTTCTCTTACGAAGGTTCACATCATCATTTAACATTCATAGCTTTTCCTCACAGCTGAACAAAGTTACTGATGTTTTTTCTTTATATTTTTTTCCCCCATCAGATTCTGGTCATTGGGCTTAAACCAACCTTGAAAGTTTGGATGACTTTTCCGTACAGCAAGGTCGGAACTTCAGTCTGCTTCTTTATCATTTTAGAAACAGATGCAAGTTGACTCAAATTTCATCTAAAGATAAAGTCAATTGCCAAAGACGCATCTGTGTTGCCACAGATGTGTCTTTGAAACATTTTCTGTTTGGACTGGGAATGTACACGGTTAACTGTTAAATGATTTAACTTTGAAGAACAATCCAAGTTTGGTTAATTTGATGATGAGGTTATTTGCGAAAAAGTGATCCTGCACTAAACTGAACTAGCAGCAACAGAAAAATGCAATACTACTGATAAAGCAAATATCCAGGATTGGGTGAAAATTTTGGAAAAGAATTGCCAGCCAAAGCCAGCAGCCGACACCTATGCAGAGGGCTTTTTATTACAGCACAGGGGATTTTAAACCAAACCAACTGTGGCACATAATGCGAGATTGCAGCATGACTGGGAAAGGGAATCAAACTGGTTAAATTATATTAAAACAGATGGTGGTAAATATTTATAATTATTTTAAAATCTCTAAGCAAAACTCATAAAACATTTTGTATGGCATGACTAATTGAATAAAATTAGCTGGAATAACAGTTAAGTGAAATGGTCATCAATATAAAGGACACTAAAAGAAAAAAAAGACCTTCAGTTCAAAGCCACAATAAATAGGTTGGTCTTAAGCAGGGCTAGACTGGGACCAAAAAATTGCCCAGGCATTTTTGGCCATGGCGGCCCACCATGAATATTTATACGACCAGCCAACATACAATTAGACAATAGCCCGTCCATGCCTGGTTTTAATCTGTTCTTGAAAGCATCAGCATTCCCTGCAGCCTTCAGGTTCTCCAGCAGGCTTATCCACAGGGCATAAACCTGGAAGACTTTATTCATGTTGACCTTTGGAATAGTTAAAAGGCCAAAGCCCAAGGACTTCAGTGTCCATGAAGGTTTTGAAGTGAAGAGCAATTCAGGTAGATAAGAGGATGCAAGACCTTTAAGACAATTAAGAACAGCTTAAAATATCTTAAAATCAATCCTATGAAAAACACGCCTCAAATTCATTATTTGGTTACATCACTTTTTTTTTCATGGACCCTCAAGATGCAAGCGTCCATCATTACAATGAATTTCCTATTTTTGAGATAGCAATAAAACCAACAACAGTCTCAGAGCAGCCAATAAGGTGTCTGAGTCTATGTAAAAAGAGGCTGGAGAGGGTGTGGACATGTTGGTGCCGGAAAGCTGGCAACCAAAATGGTGGTGTTGTGTTCTGCTGGGTTAAAGACAGGAGCAGGACTCAGCGCTAGCATTTTTCACCACAAGGCTTGGGTAGCAGTTTATAGTGCTGCCAATTTGTTTTAGGTGCAGTGGCGATTTGGCGAGTTGGTGATCTACATACAGTGTCCAAAGCATGCAGGATGCAGTTTTGCTGAGCTACTGGAAGAAAAAGCTTAGTTGAGCGAAGACTAGCCTAGCATAGCAAATGCACTGGCCCACTCGCTCTGATCAGCTTACTTGTTGGACGGAGGATTTTTTGGCCATAGTTGCAGCATTGAGTGGATTCATATGTGGGATGAGTTATAGAATATTTTCATCCATGGTTCATACTACTCTTTATATCATAGGAGGATTTCGGGTCAGTCAGCAGAAGCAAACTTTGGGTGGCATGGGCTCAGTTTTTAGAGCAGGTCATCCAAATTCAAATCCTGCTCTCTGCTAGTTAAAATCTGTAATCTGCATTGTGTCCTTGGGCAAAAAAATTTTCCCACCATGCCTGTCAGTGGTGGTTGGAGAGGCTGTAGGCACAGAATGTCAAACACATCTCCATCAATCTGGCAGCTGGGGCGGTATGAGTGGCCAATGTTAAGCGTGTTTCAGTGTTGTGAAAAGCACTTTACAGATACAATTAATTATAATATTATTATAGGCAATACAGGTGACTGCCCAGGGCACTGGCCACTGGAGCAGTGCAGCAGGGTCTAAAAAATCCATGCAGTGAGCAGTCACTCCCCTCAGGGGGGTTTGCCACATTTCCAATCAATAGAGCTATTTTGCCGGCCACTCCTACCTAAACAATGAGTCATGTTGTAGGGCCACAAAATACATTCGAACTTTGAAACAAGGACAGCAGCAACAGTTGACTTTATGTGGTTATAATGACATTATATCCGTAAGCAAAATATTTAACATTTGTCATGACTGCTCTGTTTTTGTGTTGCTTTAACTCATTATTAATGTTTTACCGAAAGCAAATTCCTGCAGAAAATTGCTTTTCCAGAGAAATTACATGTGTGATTGTTTTTGCTGGCAGTTGGTTTTTCTAAGGAGGTCTCTCAGTTAACCCTGCCCAGGGTTCATTTTCACCAAGGACCGACTGGTGATTAGAGGTGACTTTATGAACAGTACCGAGGAAGTTATGTTTGTGGTAGTGCTGGTTTGTTTTGTGGTTGGTTTCATTAGCAAAAGTACCAGAAAAGTAATGAACAGATTGCTATAAAAAAAATTTTTTTACCACTCTTGTGTCTTCGCCCAACTTTGGACCTATTAGATTTTGGTGGTGATCAGCAGACCTGAGTGGCTGACAACTTGTTTTGTTTTGTCACATATCAGGGCCGTGAACTAAGTATGTTGAGAAGAGGACACAAAATCATAGGGTTGGTGATTCAGACCCCACGTGAGGTGGGAGGGATTTGAAAAGTTACGACATACAAACAAGAGCTATTTGAGCTTTTTTCCTACTCTTTTCACAGTCTGTTCAACTTTGCTGTAGGTGTGAAAAATCCAGTTATTCTGTTGCTATCTTTTTTCACATTTGAAATTAAATTCAAGAAAAAGCTCTTTTTGTCACTGTACTTTAGAATGAGTCATAAACACTTTTAAGAGCATTTGAATCGTATCGGTTAACAGTTATTTTAATTGGTTAATTGGTCATGGAAAAATTCAAAACTGCACAAGTTTGCACAAAAGCAGTGAGTCCTATATTAGATTATTAAGATAATCCCACCCTCCATGTAAAAAGTTGTGCCCCTCTGTGTGCTCCGATTTTACAAGTGGAACAGAGCCCAAATCGCAGCTTTTATTTTTGATACAACTAACTCAATCTGATGTTTATCCAGACCTTGTCTCTCAAAAAAAAATTTTATTTTAAATTCACTTTTTTCCCCCCATTGCCCTTCTTTTATTGATACGGGCAAGTTGTCTATCCAGCAAATGTGTGAACAAAAATGTTATTGCAACTCATTATGGACAATCTAAGTCGACATAGCTGAAGTCAACTAGTGATGTAATTTGGTGCATTCTCTCTCTTCAGTCTGATCCATCTAGTGTTCCTCAGCTGGCCTGGCAGTTCGTTCACGTTCAGAAGACTGTCAATCCTGTCCTGGCTTTCTGTAAAGGAGACACAGTCCACTTTCTTCTGGTATCAGCTTACGTTCCCTTTCACTTTTGAAAAAAACAACGCAGAGTTATATTTATGCCTTGTGAGAAATTGCCCAATGTTTCTTTGTAATTCCTGGGTTAAAAAGTGTTTTTCACTCTGCTGTGATGTTTTTTCAGGTGAAGAAAGAAGAGACAGGGACCATTCACGTCATTAAACAAAGACAGTTACACCTTAGCTGCGACATCATCAGCCTAAGTGTAAGTTGCTAAGTTGGTCTTTGGGCTACTTTCAGTGTTCTCTCCCATGTAGAACTGTGTTATATATAAATCTATGTTTGATTGAGACTCTTGTGTGAATCTATCACTTGATTTTGTGAAGGAGGCAAAAATTGAATCTGAAAATGCATCAATAACTTATTTCAGAATGCTTGATGAAAGCCACTGTATCTCCCATATAAGCACAACAGAAACTTGTGCATTTGTACTGCTGTTGCTTTAATTGGCAGTTTCTGCTCCCATTCAAGCTCTGCTTACTCTCATTACCTCTATTAACAAAAGACTCAAGCTCAAGGAACTGACTTTTTCAACTGGTCGTCTTTATGACATTAATTGAAGAAATGGATTTGAAGGTAACTTCAGCATTTTACTTCAGTGGCTTTGGAAACATAAACGCTCTAACACATCCAAGTTGTTAAACTGTTTGTTGAGCTAAAGATGAAGTGTCCACCTGTAGGTATTTTTTTTTACTGAGTCAAGCTGAGTTTGCCTCTTTTTTTTGCCTAGATGCCTGTATCTGTTGTGAAATCTTTCTAACCATGTTTTCCATAACATATAAAGTTATGGCTGTTTGCCGAGACTTGTCTTCTGTTTTGTTGTGCATGCAGTGGATTAACAGCCGTACTCTGGTCCTGGTGGATAGCCATGAGAAGCTTCAGGTTGTTGACAGGCCAAGTCAAGAAGTTTTAGAGACTTTGGACTTGGAGCAGGTGCAACTGGTCTACAACAGTCGGCATTTCAAATCCCTGGCAACTGGAGGGAATGTCTCCCAGGCTCTGGTGAGAATTGTCACTAATGAACAATGTCATGTTTTTTGGAGTAAAGGATGAAGCTTTGTTCAAACATTATTGAGTCTTTATTGATGAGTAGAACCCAGAATTTTTTCATTATTTTCAATAAAAAGCAAGGACACAAAACATTTTGGTCATGTTAGCAGAGCAAATAAGTGACTGGCTCAGGCTGATTAAAACAAAGAGATAGTTGCATTTAAACTAATATTCCAAAGAATGAAAGTAAATTTGCTCTGTGTCCTCAGAAAGTCAATTAGGGGACAACAGTCCCACTTTAATTTCTATTGCCTTGAAATCAGTGTGGGGGCACAATCTCCGTGTGTGTCTACGAACCTGCATTTGTGCATACGTGAATGCAGTTGTGAGCGAGAATGTGACTGTGTGTATATCTGTGTGTGTGTGTGTGTGTGCGTGTGCGTGCGTGTGCGTGCGTGCGCGCGCGCGCGTGTGTTTGCGTGCGAGCGTGCGTGTGTGCATGACAATGTAAGTTGAGACAGATTCTAGCTGGCCTCTGTGTGTTTGTCCTTAACAAGATGCTTTGGTTTGCAGGCTTTAGTGGGAGAGAAGGCCTGCTATCAGTCAGTGTCGAGCTACACAGGACAGATTGTTTATTTGGGAACAAAGGTAATCAATTCTTAAGACTTCATTGTTATGACTGCATGTTTGTCATGTAATACATTCATTTGTCTTTTATGCTCGTTTTATCCAACCATTCCTTTCCATTATCTGCCGCTTTTTCGGAGCCGGGACAGCAGTCTCAGCAGAGACTCCCAGACTTCCCTGTCCCCGGCCACCACCCCCAGCTCCTCTGGGGGGACCCCGAGGCGTTCCCAGGCCAGCCAGGTGATGTAATCCCTCCAGCGTGTTCTGGGTCTTTCCCGGGGCCTCCTCCCAGTGGGGCCCTCCTGGAACACCTCCCGAGGGAGGGGACCAGGAAGCATCCTATACAGATGCCCGAGCCACCTCAGCTGGCTCCTCTCTATGTGGAGGGGCAGCGCCTTTTGGCTCAGCCTTTTGGCTTAGCGCCTTTTGGTTAAGCTCCTTCTTCATCATGAAGGACTGATACATTGTCCGCATTACTGTAGCCGCTGCACCAATCCACCTGTCGGCCTCCCACTCTGTTCCATCCCCACTCGTGAACAGGACCCCAAGATACTTAAACTTCTCCACCTGAGGCAGGAACTAATCTCCAACCTGGAGAAAAGCAAGCCACCTTTTTCCGGTCGAGAACCATGGCCTCAAGTTTGGAGGTGCTGATTCTCATCCCAGCCATCTCACACTCAACTTCAACCTGTTCCAGCACAGGCTGGAGGTCCTGATCTTAGGGCGTCAACAGAAACACGTCATCCGTGAAAAGCAGAGATGATATCCTATGAGCCCCAAACAGGGGGCTGCACCTAGAAATCCTGCCCATAAACATGAAGAACATGACCGATGACAAAGGGCAACCCTGCCGGAGGCCAACATGCACTGGGAACAGGTGTGATTTACTGCCGGTAATCTGAAACCAGCCTCCTACTCTGAGACTGTATGGACTGCATTAACAATGGAAGTGGAGAACATCATCAACTCTGACTCAATGTCTCCCGCCTCCCTTGGAAGCTGGTCGAAGCTCTCCTGGAGGTGGGAGTTGAAGACCCCCCTGACAGAAGGTTCCGCCAGACGTTCCCAGTAGACCCTCACAATGTGTTTGGGTCTGCCTAGTCGGTCAGGCTTCGTCCCCTGCCGGCGGATCCAACTCACCACCAGATGGTGATCAGTTGACAGCTCAAACACTCTCTGTAGTTTGGGTGGCAGGCGAAGACGGGGGCCTTGGCGACCCAGTCCTCAGACAGAGCTTCTGGCGATAGGGACATGGAATGTCACCTCGCTGGGGGAGCCCAAGCTGGTGCGGGAGGTAGAGCGCTACCGGCTAGAGATAGTCGGCCTCACCTCCACGCACAGTCGGGGCTCCGGAACCCAACTCCTCAAGAGAGGCTGGAGTCTCTTCTACTCTGGGGTTGCCCGCGGTTAGAGGCAGCATGCTGGAGTGGGCTTGCTCATAGCTCCCCAGCTCAGCCGGCATGATGGAGTTCTCCCCTGTGAACGAGAGGGTTGCTTCTCTGCGTCTTCGGGACGGGGAAAGGACTCTTACTGTTGTCTCGGCCTATGGGCCAAATGACAGTTGAGAGTAACCAGCCTTCCTGGAGACCTTCTGGGGGGTACTGAAAGCTGCCCCTACTGGGGAACTCCATTGGTGGACTTCAGTGCCCACATGGGCAATGACGGTAGTGCGTGGAGAGGTGTGATTGGGAGGAACGTCCTCTCTGATCTGAACCCGAGTGGTGTTTTGTTGTTTGGACTTCTGTGATAGCCACAGTTGTCCATAACAAACACCATGTTCGATCATAAGTGTCCACCTGGCACCAGCAGGTGCACCTGGCACCAGGACACCCTAGGCAGGAGGTCGATGATCGACTTTGTGGTTGTTTCTTCTGACCTCCGGCCGTATGTCTTGGACACTCTTGTCTTGGTTTTATCCAATCAACACATAAATTTGTTAACTGATTCTGTTCTTGCTGCTCCTCCCCATTGACATCCCACACTTTGTAAACCACTGGCCTAGACAAATGGGCACCTTCCCTGTGTATATGTGTATTCACCTTATCTTGTTTTTAGGCAATAAGAGCAGGTAATTGTAGCTGTTGGATTTTGAAAATGGTGTGTTTGTTGTGCATGAGTTATTTTCATGACTCCTCAGTTCTCTTTATCATGATGCAGTTCTTCTCATTGAGTGTATATTGATCGTTCATATTTGTTTGGAAATTGTCTTAATTCGACTTGGTGCATGTCCTGCTCACCACTTTTGGTAACACTTTATAACAACTATCCATTATAACTACTTTTTAAATCATTGGTTAATTGTTAATGAATGAGTTAGTGGAACACCAAATGGGTAAAACAAGTTCAAGGTACAGAAATTTTATGTGACGTCTAAAATATCACATTTTTGTACCTCAACCTTGTTCCACCAATAGGATTTCCTGTATACTGTATTTTACCAGAAATACCACAGATAAAATTTAGATCATTGTGTTTAATGTATAGAAAAACACAAAGTGAGCCATCACATAGCAGAACAGTAGTACAACACAATAAACCCATGAGGTTTAGGCACTTTTTCTGCAAAACTCTTAAGAAAAAGAATTTCAGAGGGATATTCAATGGCCCTACTTCACAGCAACGTCATGGATTATCTTTACGATACTTAAGGGGAAACCACTCGTACCATTCAGTCATTCTGAAATGGTCGACCAGTACCTCCTCTGTAAGACTCCCCCTGAGTCTCCACACGTTTTCTTAATTGTTTTCCAGGTCTGACTTTCTATGAGCATGTGCATCTGTTTGGGCATCGACATGTGTCACACTGTGATTGACTGTTAAATAGGTGTAACCTAGCTGTGGTCAAGCATTCTTCTTTTAATCTTTTTAGTTTGACAAACAAAGTCCGCATCAACTGGACCACAGGATATGGCAATTGTCCACTAATGTGTCGACAAAAACAGCAATAATGATGCTTTAGTTTTGCATTATAATGACAGCACATATACTGCTTTTCTGCCTTGTGATGGCTCAGTTTGTGTGTTTCTATACATTAAACACAATGTTCAATATCTCATCTGTGATATGTCTGGTAAAATACAACAGGAAAGCCTCTCGGTGGAACAGGTGCAGGTACAAAAATGGTTAGAGACACACTGATCTGATATCAATATCTGTATTGGTCCGGATATCGGAAAAAAATCGAGATCAGGTATCGGTGACAATGTGGCCGATCGAATGAAGGAAAAAATATAACGTCCAATTCTACGCGTTGCGCTCTGTGTAATGTCATGTGCTTGCAAACTGGCAGCATAGATGGAGCAGACTGACCAATGAGGAGAGAGCCTCAAGTTAAGACCTTCTCGTCATTGGTCAGTCCACATGAAGCATTTTTAAACAGCCCAGATTCTGCTGCAGGAGCAACCGTTGAGGGAGGCGGTGATGATGGCGCTCCAGTCTCTAGTAGCCCCCGCTTTTCAACACATTTACAACACATTTACAACACTGTAGGGGGTCGTCATGGAGCGGTTGTGGGTAGAGGCAATTTACGAAGGGTCCGGAGCTTTCCATTAAAGGGCAGCCCGGTAAAGTGAACCCTCATTTATTGTGGGGTTACGTTACAAAAAGAAACTGCAACAGACAAAATCCATGAAGTAGTCATCTCTATTGTTTACAATTATTATACAGTACTGTACGTTATAGTCGCGCCCTGCAGCCGCATAGCTTCTTCCTTCTTTAGCATGTTCAGAAGTGTAACTTTCTCTGACATGGTTAGCATATTCCTGTCTTTTGAGCGCGTCCACAGCAGCCTTCAATGGTGCAGAATGCTTCATCCACATTGTGGGTTTTGTCGTGGAGAAAATCTCCAAACGTAAGTTTGCGGAGCTGAATGCATTCTGTCCCAAATGCAAGTTGTGTTGTTTTTCTACCTTTTTATGTGTGCTTAAGTTTGTAGAGTTTTCAGTAAATTTGTAATTCAGTCCATTTTTGTCAGTGTTTTTTTTTTTTTTTACAAATAAATTTTGCTCTGTTTTTTTTTTTTTTTTTTCAATTTCATCAGTATCGATCGGTATCGGCAGCTACTTAACCTCAAATATCTGTATTGGTATCAAGAGTGAAAAACATGGATCGGTGTATCCCTAAAAATGGTACAAAAATTTTAGACTTACAATATCACATGTCACAAGTTTTATTGATATTAGTAGTTGGCTACCAAACTACTAAGAAATTGATTTATAAAGTGTGAGTTAATATATTAGTTAAGTCATACTTATTTGCTCATGGATGTTATTAGAATGTTATTCAGAAGTAGCAACTATTCCTCATTTACTAACAGTTAATAAATGAAGAATAGTTTCCAGTTTAGAATAGCATCCCAACAGCATAATTAAACTATTGACAGATTCTTAGCAAGTCAGTAGTAAGTAATTCACTGATAGCTTTCTCGTTACCTTTTACAAGTTTATAAGGTATAAATCGTTCACATGCAGTTGATAAGTAATTTAGAACTCACAGTTTGTTCATGGTCAATTGACTATCTATAAGGAGTCATTATCAATCCATAAATAATATTTATAAATCATTAATTAACAATTTACCAATATCTACAAATGATTTATAACAGATAATTATTATAAAGTGTTACCAGTTTGGGTAAAGCAAGGTTCACCAGTTGCTAGTTGAACATTCAGCTAACACAGAGTCATTCACACTAATAAACGTAGCCACACCCACAGGCATTATAGAAGCTCTCATCATCCCACCAAACATATATTTGGATTACTTTTGGGGACCACTTGGAAAAAATCCTACTCATACACAAGGTGAACAAACAAACATATATAGACTTTAAGCCACAAATCAAAAGTGTGAGTACATCGTTTTTCTCTCTTTTAGTTAATATACAAATGTTTTATTTCTGTAAATATTTCTTCTCTTGAGGAGGCCACAACCCCTTTTTTCAGAGTGCTTTCATTTTTTGGCTTTCATGCTTTCTAACAGTATTATCCTCTTTTGTCTTTTAGTCAGCTCACATTATGACTCTGAGGAACTGGAGAGAGGTATGTATGAACAGTTACTTTTAATATCAGGACACTGGATGAATACGCCTTTGTGACATAACATGAGTTCTTTTTGACTGCACCATTCATTCCAGAGAAGATTCAGTAATTCTCTCCTCTGCAAATTTTACTTATTCTTTCGGTACGTCTGTCCAGCGCATCGACTGCTTGCTGAAGCAGGAGCATTTTGTTGAGGCGCTCTTGCTGGCATGGTCTTTCCATGAAGGAACTGCCAAGGCTGTGGTTGGTATGTATAAAGTGCAGGTTACACACTCTGCTGCCTAGTAATAAGTTTATCATCAATCCAGTAATGTTTTTACTTTACCAAGCATGCCAGTCATGAATAAAGACGATAATATAGTTTTAAACCGGGAAAACATACAGCGATCCATTTCTTCTCAGCTGGCTCCAGTGGGGGAGCAATGACTCAACTCTGACTACCTCCCCATGCTGTGGAACTCCCCACCTGAGCTCTGAGGGGTGCCTTGTTTCAACTGCTTTTATCCTGTTTCAGCTGCTTCTACCTGAGATCTTTTTTTTCAATCATGACTCAAAGTCCATGTCCATAGATGAAGGTGGGAAAGGAGATTGACCTAAAATCTTCTCAGCTGAGCTCTTCCTCTGCTGTGACCGGGCACATAGACCTCGTCACTGCTGCTGTGTTACTGATTCATCCATCAAACTTGAATTCCATCCTACCCTCATTTGTGAACTGGACCCCGAGATACCTAAACTCAACTACTTCAGTCAGGAACTTGTTTAGGAACACCTTTTGTCATTTGAGAAACATGGCCTTACGTCTGGAGGCGCTGATTCTAATTAAGGGCAAATACCTCACAATGCGATAATATCGTGATATATCACGATATCCCGATACTGCAATTTATTGCGATATTCACTGTAGTTGATTTGAAAATTAGAAACATAGACGAATACACATGTTGCTATATATGATCAGATGATATTTATAATTTAGAGAACAAATTGAGTTTAAACTGTTCGATTCAAAACATTTAGGTTTTTTTGTTATTAAAGTACTTGCAACTTGTCAGAGAAAAATATTGGAGGAAAAATGCCGCCTTGCAAATTGCAGTTGAAATCATAAAATAAAGTGCATCAAGTTTCTTGTCACTGAAACTGTTAATATCTTAAAGTAGCCATTCTCCTTTCGCTGAACATTGAAAGCACTGTATCCTGCAGTACAACTCACACTGTAACAAAATACATGAGGGATAACGTGAGTTCCTGCATTAAAATAAGTGATACTTTTAATTCTGAGTTTTGACACTAAAGTAAATAGACTATATGAAAACAAAATGCTGCATACGCACATAATGCAAATGAGCTCTGTCACTGAACACAGTGTGCTGAAAAATATAAGGAAAATAAAGTGCACATAGTTCTCTTGTAAACAAAGTGACAATCCAACTAAAAGAATAAACCACATACACTGTCATTTATGAATAGCCCTAGTATCTGTACTTGACTTCTTTTGTTTTTAGGTTTCATTTTGTAGAAAGAGAATTTGGTCAAGGTGCTCTAGAGTGAGTACACTCCTCTGTGCAGTGATAATGCCCCCCGAAGTAGAGAAAACTCTCTCAGAGGAGACACCAGTCCCAGGTATGCACAAATACCTCTATGCAAGGTTGACAGGAGGGTAAACTCATACTCATGCTTCTTCCACCAGTTCAGTGCATTGGACCCTTTGATAATTGGTATTGGAGCAGTGTCTTTGTATCTTTCCATCTCCTCATGCATGGTTCTCCGTTGTCTTCATCGTCTTTGCAGCACCTGGAACGGTGTCACAACAATCGGCAAATGCTAAAAAAAAAAAGAAGGTTGCTCTACATAGTGAGGCCCAATTATTTAACTGAACAGTAGTAAAATAAATTTTTGACTTCACTAACTTGCAGCATATGCTTGACTAAGAAGGTCAACAAGGCCAAAAGAATCCCCGGATCTTTCTTAGACGTTAGCAGGGCTGGACAGTTTGGCTCTTCTTCAGGATCTTGGCTGCTCCCCTCATCCACCTTTTCTGAACTTTCCCTCATCTTCCTCTTCTCCATCAGCCCGAGTCGCTGACTTTCCAATCTCATTCACTTCAGCTCCATTCTGCTGAGAAACCACATTGCATGAAATTTAGCAATTTATATAAACCCAATTGCAATAATTGACAATTAAATAATATCATCTGTTGTCTACAGAGCACAGTTGTTTTAATAACCAGTGTTTTCTGCTTTTAAATTTATATGCTTTTTAAAATATTTCTGTAATATTTATACTGTTTCTGAGGCTTCTCTTTGAAAAATTTTGAGCAGTCTAATGTTTAATCAAACAGATGAGCTTACCTGAAACAGCCCCCTTGATCCTCGCAGTTTCTCTAATGACTCTATCATAGACAGCATGGCGTTCATTCTTGGACAGAAAAGGCAAGGCCTCAAATATAGGATCCAGAGCTACTGTACATACTGAAGGAAATTAGTCATTTAACAATTTGCAAGTAACTGATTCTTTACTTATTATTTGCTAAAATTAGGGTGAAAAGTTCATCATAGGTTAGAGTTTGTGAGTGCTATCAGTAAGAAACAGGATGTGGCAGATGTTCTATGTTTTCAGTTGGCTTTAGGGTGGGGGTCTGGAGCCCCC
>JASSRZ010028391.1:10427-21927 GCA_032164315.1 Malacoctenus gilli | reverse complement strand
CACACACACACACACACACACACACACACACACACACACACACACACACACACACACACACACACACACTTACTTTATCTTCAACACTATTTCAAAAAAGAAACACACGCACGCACACGATCCCATTTGTCTGAGCCCTCAGTGATCCATCAGCATCGTTATTACTCGTACGAGGGTTTCCAAGTAGAGATGCATTATGTTGACATTTGAGTTGCCCTTCCTAAGATGAGATGAGTCACATTGCCGGTTGCATATTGTGAAATATTTTACTGGAGGTCAGTCAAAGGTCAGTGTCTATTCTGGGCCTTGTGCATAATGCCGGGCCTGTTTCTCCGGACGTGGCACACATAAGCATGCACATGCACAGCCAGAATATCCACTGGCTTTACAAATGATAAACAACGCAGATGTTTATGTATGTATGTTGCGTCAGTTCAGCTGTCAATGGATCGGTTCGTCTTGTGATGCATCACCCTTCCCATTTGGTTCGAGGGGAAGTCGTCTCTGAAAAAAACATCATGTATCCAATAACTCCTTATTTTTTATTTTAAGTTTTTTTTTGTCGAGTGTGTTTTTAAAACTTGTTACTTGATTGCACTTTGGGAAGAAAATTTATTGCATATATCAACCTATCTGGGCTCATCTTCATCGTTTCCGTCGTTCTGTTGTCCAAAAGGTGACGCTTCTACAGAGTGATTTATTGTTCCAGGAACGTAAAGTCTGGTCATTAGAGCAAGTGTGGTAGTCGATTAGCTGTGATGCCTTGTTTCCTGACACCCTTGTGGACACAACCTTTACGTGTGCCACTGAACAGTGTCTCTTTTCAGCAGTGTCATGCACCCTAATCTAATTTCAGACAGGTTGTCATATGTTGGCTAATCAGTGTTTTGTAATACCATTGTTTTTAAATGATGAAACAGTCAAGTGAAGTTTTATTTGAGTCAAAGACAGTGAATACCACAGGTGAGGTCTTGGATGAATTGGCAGCACAACGCTTTAATCGTGTCTTATCTGGGGGTTCACTGTGGCTGCGTGACTGTTACTTACCATCATTTTTATGTTTTCCTGGCTATATCTGTCGTTTATAGCTTCCTTTTATCCTCTTCATTTGCCAGTCATTACTCCCTTCAGTCACCGAGGTCAGTTCGGATGCTTCTCAGCTGTGTCGGGAGATCAGATTTAGCCCGGATGACATCATATGCAGAGTTGGTTAATCCCAGAAAGAGGACTTTGTGTAGCGCTGATGGCTTGCTGCATCCACACAAGTCTTTGGAAGCTACCGCAGGTTAAAATGTAGAAACCACCAACTAATCCATGATGATATAATCACATATTTTGCAGGCTTCAAGTGTTTTACTCGTAAGAGTGAGCCTTGAAATGGCATGTACCATTTCATCCGCCCAGGCTGTGGCAGCTCCGGGTTTTGATCTTTCATGGGCCGGGTCTGCTGCTCGTGTTAATATCTGCAAATCTCTAAGCTTTTTTTTTTTCCTGCCGTAGGCACCAGTAAGTGTAAGTCATTTACTAGTGTTTATGTTATCATGTCATTCACACAATAATCCAGTCAGCCAATGATGGTTGCTGTTGGAACAGTGCTGTCTGATTGGATGTTGTGTTTTTGTTAAACCTGCGTCTTCAGGGAGGTTTGGTTATTTATGGCCAGTTAGAGAAGAGAACTATATCTGAAATTAGTCTTCCTCTTCCCACAGTATTCATTTTTATTGCCTTTATGTTTAGTGTGATTTTTAGGGCCAGTGTAGTTTAGTTATACTAATTTTTTTAAAACTGGTTTGATTTAACTTTTTTTTTAGTTTATTGTTCATTACAGTTTAACGTTTATCACCAAATTAAAATGGAATAAAAAACAGTGATATGCCTTTTTACTGTTTGTTTAGTACATTGTCAGTTCTAATCTTGCTGCTTGTTTCTGTGTCTCTGCAAGAAAATATATTGACAGATTTACTGATTGATGATCAAGTGGTCCACTTTTTAGAATTGCATATAATGAAACTACATCTGAGAAGTTAACTTCACGCCTCCAAATGTCCTTAACTTTGGACCTGTGTAATGTTTGATCTCACGCAGAGGCCAACCACACAAAGCAGTGATTTGCAAAAGGTCAGAGTGGCTCCACAGAAAACGCTTGTGACTGCAGCGCAGAACAGCTGAGCTGGATAGGTTACTGAAGCAGCAGGTCAGACAGAGAAGGGCCCTTATGGCCCGCAGGTCAGCTGCCCTGGACACAGGCCAGAACACTTGGCAAAATGCTGCTTCACTGCATGACACCACACATGGTAACCACATCCTGCTCTCCTGCCTAAGGACTACGACCAATTTAACGAATACGCTTCATTCAAAAGGGAAACAAAAACCCAGTTCGGACTGGGTTTTTTTTTTTTGTTTTTTGTTTTTTTTTTCAGAAAAATTATTGTATCCCTGAAAGCAGAAACTGTTTTTTTTTGCCATCAAGCAACCTATTTTGTGAATGTATGGACACAAGAAAGTTGGCGTGAAGTTGTAGCCGTGGGTTGTTTGCTCTGTAAGTGTACTCCTAAAGCAACACAGTGTGAATCCTCTTTGTGTGATTGGAGCTGCAGGGGCAGCCTCAGCACCCCACAGGCAAACTCCCCTCACCGTGAATGTCAGACCAGGGAGCAGATCAAAACATATCGGACGTATGCAGGAAGCTGAGAAAAATCCATGTCATATGTAGAGATGTTACATCAGACATTTGTAGCTTGGCCCTGGTTATTTACACAGCCATAGCTTAGTCCATCTGCTGGGAAAAGAGATGACTCTTAAGTACGTAAAGCTGCCATAAGCCTCTGTTTCCTATTGTAAGCTGTTTTAGAGGGTCCTGCGGTTTGGTGCCATCTGTTTTTACTGATTATTTATATATTTAATATTTTCTTCCCCTCTCTTCCCTGGCATATTGTGACTTGTGCGAGACGCGCTTGTAGTCTGTGCTCATGTGGGAGGTGAGTGACGTTGCAGCAGGTCCTCGCTCCACCTCCCAGACCGGTCACGTGTTCTCCTCCCACAGGCCTCCACCTCCTCTCTGTTGCCTCCGGCCTCCCGCTCCCTGATTCTACTTTATTGCTTGAGTACAGTAGCCCTCCACCTCTCGGACAATCCTCCCTGTTGGCCTCTCAGAGATGCTAAAATACTTTTGGCAAGCCGAGGAACAGAAAAATCAAGCTGGCACTCCAGAAACCGAGAGATTACCCTCAGGTTTCAGTTGAGACGTGTCAAAGCCTCTTTTCAATTTGATGAAGATGTATCCGTTCCCCTTTATGTTGGAGAATGCGTGTTGGAGATTTTTCTAAAGCAATTGCCAACTTATTGGCTTCTTGATTGTAACCTCTTCAAAAGCATTTTGCTGCTTTTTTCCTTTGCCTCCAAGCTTTTAAATAGATTCTATATTTTATTCTTTATAATATGGGGGACTTTAAAATGTGAAACTCTATAGCACACATTAAAATCTTTCTTCTTATAATTTGAAGATGATGATTTATGTGATAAATCTGTAAAAAAAAAAAAACCCAAAACTGCCTCATTGGAATTTACAGAAAAAAAGAAGTTACTGCAATGATAAAACCGCAAGTGAGCTTGATTACTGTCATTTCGCCTTCCTTTAGCTCGCTCCTCTGCTCTCATGTTGTCTTTCCGGGTGGATGTTGTTGTTTCCAGCTCCTCCATATTGGTGAGAGCCGGTGCAGGAGTGAAACTCCAAATTCATGCCGTTCAGACTCTTTTCTCAGGCACCATCCGAAAGTGGTAGTTATCATTGGCCAGAGAGGCTTTGAGAGATGTGAATTTAAATATGTGCCTGATATCACAGAGGGAGAAGCATGAGGCCACAGCTCTGTTCCACCCTCCCACAAAGCAAAACATCGCTCGACACGAACCAGCCAATGTTCCATTCCGTTTGAGCAGAAACACTTCAGAATGAACTACACACATTTTAATGAAGTCATATTAATTCATTTGCTGTAATTTATTTTTTTAGAGCCCTTTTTTCTGTCTTTTCATCAGTTTTGAACCTTCATTAAACTGGTGGCTACGAGAGTGGATTTCCGCACACAGGCAGCTATTCAGCAGGGCTGCATTCTTACTCTTTTCAACAACACTTCTGCTTTACCCTCACGGGAAGAAGTTTCCCCCAAAATCTACAAAACATGTTTTATTGGGTGGAGAGAGCAGTTATCATGAGAGGATGGAAAGTACCTGCTGATTGTGGCTCATATTTGATGTGTGTGTCCTCGTGTGTGCAAGTGTGTGTGTGTGTGTGTGTGTGTGTGTGTGTGTGTACTCCTACGTGCAGAAGCAGGGCAGCAGAGGAGGAAAAAAGCTCCTGATTTGATAAAGGCCTAATGGAGTGAATGTGGGAGCTTAACAGCCTTTCAGCTTTCAGTTTATATAATTTATCAGAAACGTACTCAGGAATTAGATGCACGTGGGAATCGACTTGTACGATTAAATCCTATTCGAAGTACAAATTGAGAAGTTACAACGCGAAATAAAGTTTGGGGTATTTTCGTCCGTGGAGGTCGAGGCACGCTGCTAACAAACGCTGCAGCCTTTGAGGGATCGGTCTTTCCGCACAGTTGGGATATTTTTAATTTGGACTGAAAAGTCAGAAAGTTTTGTAAAACTCAGAAGTCCAGTCGTATCTGTCAGTCTCATTTAGTCTCAGATGTCCTCAGTTTATTAAACTCAAAGAAAAGCAGCCGGTGCTCTCAAAACATAACAACGGACGAGTCAAGGTGAAAACGTCAATATTTGACTGTGATTTAAACGACTTGTCGATGATGTGTGAAAAATGGGTGCTATAATACAGCAGCGCGGACAGCCGCATTAGCGCAGGCTGTGTCACGGCTCTTCAAGATTAAGGAAAGGAATTAAGTTGGATGTGTGTGTGTGTGTGTGTTTGTTTCTATCCCCCTCACGTTTGTCTATAATGCCCTTGTCATCATGGGAGTGGGGTTAATCAGATTACATTTTGGGTTGCGATTGCTGGCGCTTGCGATATAATGAACAATATGTCCCGGTGGGTTGATTATCAGCCATGTCATCACTAAAGCCTGCCGCACACCAGCTGGAACTGCTCTTTATCCCCTCACATCCCACAAGTCCCACCGCAGCCCCTAATTAAAGCTCTATTAGGCATTAAAGGAAGTCAAACATTGTGCTGGATGTGTCGAGTGTGGGGCTGGCCTGGTGTGGCGCATGTGGTGATGTCGCTCACAGTCTGCCTTCTTCCCATGGAGTTTGACTCTCCAGGACATGTGTGTGTCTGCTTTCTCTTCACACTGTTAAACCGTGTATTCATTTTTTTTTTTACATTACCCAAATTACAGTTCAGCTTTTTCTTTGGTGGCATTTTTTTCTTTCTGGGAAATGGTGCGTTACGCAGAGTGAACGGAGCCAAACAGCCAACGCTTCCTTGGGCCACACAGAGTGCCTTGATTAATTTGTGTGCTATCTGATGTCTCACACTCTCCTTCCTTTCTTCTCCTCTTTCTTACAGGAACCTATAAAGTCCAGGGCGCCACAGCTCCACTTGGAGTATAGATTTTACAAACAGTTGGGAAATTCAGGTAAGAAAGGTACAGTGTGAACTTTGTTTCTAACAAACTGCATGGAAAATCTTCATATATGTAGTAAAAGTAAGAATGTTACAAATGCATACAAATTATTCTGTTATCAGTCTTAAAAATATTGACATTTGGTAATTACACTGGTCACTGATTTTTATTTTTTTTGCAGTTGAAGATCGTTTTTCAAACTCTACTAACAGTGCGATTTGAGATCCTTTAATTCCCTTGTGAAGTTCTTCTTCATTAAAAACGGATCATCATTAAAAACTCCTAATTATAGCCGATGCTGAAATTCTGAGCCTTAAAGGTTTCTTTCAGTATTTTTTTTTTTTTTCTCGAATCCTGATCCCACCTCAAACATATCCAGTGTTTCTTCTCTGGCAACACTGGCCAGTACATGTAAATGTGCTGCGATGCATAGCTGGCTTCAGGGCTGCAGGCCTCTTTGATCTTGGCCTGGCTGGTCAGTCGGTTCCAGAGAGCGAGAGAGGCTGCCGAGGCGGGCAGCTGGAAGGAACTGGGACTTGATTTGTCTCACAGCGATTCCCTGTCTGTATGCTTGGCTGACTGTATGGAACGGCTCTCTGTCACTCCGTGCAAGTTTGTGGAGATGCACAGGTTCATTCGGCGACGCCGTGACACTCGTTCTTTATTTTCTATGTGGATATCATGCACAAGTTCATCATCATCACTCAGTTTAACTGACGAGAACAAAAGGTGTCAACGAGAGGTCCGCTCCGTCACCCACTCCTCCAGCTTTTTGGTACTGCAGCCACCCACACACACCCACATGTCCCCGTCATTTTTTTTTTTTCTTGTCCCTGATCCCAGACCAAGTCATCTATAATTCAACATATACTGACATCAAGTCCAGATTTACATACTGTTACGTAACTTACCATAAAGTAAGCCTACTTGGTCCATTGTGGTTTAAAAGGAGACCAGTTTTTGGTTTGTGATCCCCGTCAAAGCGGCCGTGCACAGCACACGGCTGCCAGGAATATTACCGCAATAATCCCATGAATGCATTTTGGGGCTGCTCACTGTTGCTACACAGTGTTGTTAACGATGTTATGAAACTTCACTCGGGTGATTTACATCATGGAAGGATCCCAAACATGTCAGCTGAACACACATTCTGGTCTGTTTTATAATGCTTGCGTGAATGTGAAGAGAGCAAAACAAAAACCTAGAAAATAAACAAAATTAGTGCCAAAAACATTGCCCAACCCAATTTTATCAGTATTGGTGGATCAAACTGACTTTCAATTATTTTGCAATGTTGTGATAAAAAAAAAAAGAAAAAGCCTATAAAGAGGTTATCTGTGTTTCCGCTCTGGCTGTAAAATCATAGATATGTTGGGGCTTATATTTGCGTTTTAATGCTCTCGCAGGCGAGCTGTGTGTTTGTGTGTGGTCCCTTCCTGTCGCAGTGATTTTCTCTTGTCTGTCAAGTGAAGTGCGTGTGTCCTGGTCTAATTTAGTGACACGTGCCAGCCTCTTGGCTCCTTGTGCTGGAGCAAAAGCCCTCCACTGTTGATAAGGAGGTGGGGCATTAGGGCAGTCCTTGACTATTTATAGCCGGCCCTCCACAAGCATTCGGGCCATTATGGTGTCTACTTGGATTGCTTCCCTGGTCTTCCTCGTCACAGTATCCTCTGCCTCGCTGGCTGGATGTTGCTGCCTTCAGATTGCAGGCAGGCAGGTGGTTGTACGTTTTCTTGATAAGGTGTCGCTGCTTTTTTTTTATTGTTGCAAAAGTGTCGGATCCCTTTGCTGTACTGACACAACACATTGGTGGGTACATTGATAAATGTGTCATCATCTGATCAATTTCCTCTGACACTGGAGGTTATCTCCAGCTCAAGCCTATCTTTTGTTTGCTCTGATATGTTCAACACATTTTGGGAACACCCTTCCCCCTACCACCACCACCCTTACAGTTTTCTTGTACGATTACTAGGGATGCACCGATTGTGAAATTCTGGGCCGATACTGATGTTTAACGTAACAACTTGGCCGACGTTTTCTCTTTTTATTTATTCTTTTGTGCCACAGAAATGTACAAGTCTTTCAGCTCCTCATCAGTCTATCCTTGAATGAGCACAAATTCAATCAGACCAATTTATGAAACAGAAACAACCTTGAATGTCACTTTCTGGTTGACATTAGTTATAAAAAGTTCTTTTGTGAAAACTTTTCAAAAACCTGGGACTGATGATCACTAAAAAGAATGCTTCAGTCCATTGCCCAACAAATGATTATTATATACATATAATAATAATCTATATAATAATCGGCCACTGCCATTGGCGAATATCATTTTTATTGACCGATGGCAATTATTAAGGCAAACACCAGCCGATACCGATGTCCAGCAGATGCATCAGTGCATCCTAAATGATTAAATTTTTACATTGCTGCTATGACGGTGATAAAGTTTAGTTGAAATATCAAGAAAATATTGTAACTTTTTTTAACCAAGAACTTAACACTTTTGTGCTCTTTGTTTCTTACAGAAGCCTATTTCTTTTGAAACTGTCACAAAACAATTCTCAAAGTCTAATGCAGTGATGTGAGTTTCAACTGGAATTCAGCCCAGTGCCTGGTTTCATTAATTCATTAATTAATTCTCTAATTAATTTGAAGTGTTTTGCCCAAGTCCAACACGAGACCGCTTTTGCTCTTTAAGTATTGTGGCCTCCTTTCCTCCCCTCACCCCTTCAGCAACATACTACATATAAAATTCATTGGGGGTGATGAACTGTTTACAAATGCAGCTTTTGTGTGCATATGGGAAGCCTAAAACGTTTAATGATTTAATTGCAGTGCTCTATTGCATTCCTTTTTTATACTTGCATAATCATCAGACATCACCATTATATTACAACACAACTGAACAGAAGCACCTGATCTGCAGCTGGTGACGCTGCATGAAGATGACAGGGGGGCTCACTTGACTGTCTAGTGCGGGAGGAATCAAGGCGATAGATTAAATCTACTTATGTTGTCAACTTGGCTAAATGTGGACATGTGACCCTGTTAGTCCTGCCCATCCCGAGAGCCTCAGATATGTCACAGCATGGACTACTCAGCGCTTAACGCCCAGGAGGAGCTTATCTGCACACTGTTAATTCTCTCTTCTCCTGAACACATCCCAGCTGTTGGGAATCCTGCCTCCCACTTCACAAAATTTCGGTGAAAAATGACAATAGAGTTAGTATTTCAGCGGTTCGCCTTTGTGGTCTGAGGAATTTTTTTTCTCCCGTTTTTAAACTATCGTTTATTGGCATTTCACAGACAGTTTTTCCCTGCAGTTATGCACCAGAACTCCCTCTCATCCAGACACTTCAACAGACAGTTATTTCTACCCAACAGCTCAGGGCAGCACTCATGAGAGTGAATGTTAACTTGATAAGTGGCGAGGTTCCTTTATGGTGATGAGGAAATCAGTGTACGTCAAACTCCCATTTTATACATCGGGCCTAAGCCATCCAGCTATGTTACTCGTCAGACCCAGTCGTGTCATTTCTTTCAGCTCCGGCAAGCCGGCTTGCTGCCCTGGCTGGTCTGTGTGAATGACTTTCCCCGGTCCCCTCGTTGCGCTTATACGACGCGGCGCTTTAACGGCGTCACGCGAATCTTCTGTGCGAAAGGGGCTCGTGTCTGCGTGGATGTCGGTGTAATTAGTGTCATTTGAGGGAACCTCCTCCTCAATAACACTCAGCGGTGGGTTCAGCATGACTATGAATATTCATAAAGCCCTCTTGAGCCTTTTCACGGCACGATGTTCCATGACAGAACCGCACAATCTGCATTAATCATTATTATTGCATGCAAATTGTGAACAGTCAGTCATGCCTTATGGATACCACCCACTCACTGCTGCCCCCACCCTCAAAGATCATATGTAGCTACTTGATTTATCACCGTTTGGTTTCATTAGATGTGCCTTGATACTGATGTGCTATTGAAAGCGCTGCCATATCCACATGTAACAACTCAATAACGACATAAGTTTCAAATGTGGGTCTTTTACAATCAGGGGTTAACATGATGAAATGTTATTTTCCCATCCTCCGTCAAAGTTGAAAATTCTGTAGCAGACTTGAAAGAAAATTGATGGTAGCGCAAGCTACACTCCGTCCATCCATCTTCAAAAATGCTTCATCTTATTTGAAGAATGTAAAGCTGGAACCTGGTTTATTCTGTGATAAAACAAACACCTGCAAAAAATGATTTTTTCTTCAATAAAATGCTTTACCTTCGAACATGCTCATTATCTAAAGGATGCGCTTTCAGAAAACAAACGAGGCCAGCTGCATAACATTACACAAAGCTTTGTGCATCTTCATGGGCAAAGTGTTCCTTCACAACAAATTTTACAAGCTCACAACAAAGACTGCCTGATGAAGATGCGATTTAATCTACTTCATGCTAATTCTTCATGTAAACCTATTGCGTCAGATTGACTCGACTTGGTTTTCAAGCGGCGAAAGCCTCAACTGAAGGTAGAATGACTAAGTAACGTCTCAAAAAGGTGCTTCTGTTTTATTCCCTCTTCCTCCCCCACTATTGATTTTCAGCCTGCTGGCTTCCAGGGAGATATTTGTGTTTCTGAGCCATGTTGGATTTGTGGCTGCAGGCCCCCCAGCTCTGATCAAATTACAGCTCGTGAGAACGTCTCCACATCTCTGGGTTTAATGGAAGTCCCTCCTCCTCCTTCTTCTCCTCCTCCTTCTCGTCCCTCCCCTTTGCACTCCACTCCGTACTCTAAATCTTTAATACACCTCCCCTCTCGTCTCCCCTCCTCACCAGCCTTCTCCTCTTTGGCCCTTCGCTCTGACATTTCATTGTAGGGCAACATTGTCTTCGGCCATCAATGATGGAGCCGTCCCTCTCGCAGCGTCGCCTGAGAAGGCCTGCCTGTGAACACAATGGGGTTTATTGTCTCAAATTGTCAAGACAGCAGAGGTCAGAGCTCCACTGGCTTTGGCTTGCACTACAAGCCAGAGCATTTCCAACAATTCGCACCACAGTGAGGAGCTCTATTTTTGTACGACTTTATATAATCACAAAATTACAGACATTCATCCTCAGAGGCTTTTTTAGTTGGCCTTCTGAGTAGCTTGAAAACTGTTGCTAGATTACATTCATTGAATTTGACAGTAGTTTCGGTTAAACGAGTGGTTCAATTATATTCTCTTCCTACAAATATTGTTTGCAAGGTATTTCAGCACCTGGATTGAAAGTTGGACTGGACCGCTTTTGCCTCCACTCGTCTCCCCCACACTGGTGTCTTCAGGGTGCTTACGCACTAATCTGCCCTCGCGTCCGCCACGAGAGAATTCTAATACACACTGTGTTCCGCTCTTGTCAGAGCGGTGCTCAGAATGCCCTCAAGGTTTAGGCCAAGCTTTCGTGAGTCAGTTTCCCCATGATCTCTTGTCACTGCCTCATCTGTCACAGGCAACGTTGCTCAAGAAAAGCCTTGAGACCAAAGCGTGGGCAGGTGTTTGTGTGTGTGTGTGTGTATGTGTGTATGCACATACTTGCCGATGTGGTAAATATTATCAGATCAAGCCAGAAAGCTTCATTATCAATTATTTCCATTCTTAACTGTCATGCATTTTACATCAATAATGTTTCATTACCAATCGCTGTTATGTGCTTCAATAATCAACAGTTTTCATTTTTGTTGTTGTTGTTGGGGTTTTTTATTTGCATAAGGTGCTTTTGCACCTGAAACCAGTGACACGGCAGTCTGTCAAAGTACAATGTAAGACGACTGAACTGATCCGACATATCAAAAAGTCCTGATTAATGAATCAGCCAACCAGTCCTTTCAAATCTGTTGTTTCTTACTGCATCGAATGACTCATCTTTCTGCGTGTGCGCGC
>JASSRZ010028391.1:0-10327 GCA_032164315.1 Malacoctenus gilli | reverse complement strand
TGTGTGCGTGCGTGCCTGTGTGTGTAATATGATGCTGGTTTTACAGACCTCTGCAGTTCAGTTTTGTTGGAACCAGCAGGTGTGGGGAAGCTGTGAATCAGCATGTTGTGAATATTTTCAGTTCTAACTGGACTTCCTGAGCTGTTGTGACTTGTATCCTCTTGCTTCTGAGAAGTGATCATTCAATTACACTGTTGCGACGCATCTTATTGTTGTATTTAGCCCCCACCCCCTTCGGTCCTGCTGTCAAAACACCCATAGCATCACGAAATGCTGCCAAGTCGATCTTTCCACATTCTTTCGAAGTCTCCACACAGCCCTGAGATGGGTGTGGCGGTTTCTAGTAGCAAAGGCTCTTACAAGTGTTGATATAGTGTGTGGCTTGAAGTCACCGGTGCCTTTTCAGACGGTTCACTCTTGAATCACTGCAGGGGAAGAGAAATGCGAAAGCCACTCCTGTTTCAGAGAAACCTGTTGAGGGAAGCTGACATTTACGTCGACGCCGAGTCTCCTCCTTTGCCTTGTAAACAAACCGGCGCAACGACACACCTGTCACTTGATTAGCAGTGCAGGAACAGGTTAAACAAAAAGTTTCCTCACTGCCTGAATTTTTTTGCGGCAGCACAAGGCTGACAGATACCGAGGGCGGATCTTATTCCTGAGGAGTCGCCTGTATCCAGGGGTGGATCCAAGGCGCGAAGGCTATGGAGATTTGAACTGAAATCTGAAGTAATAATAGATAATGGCCATCTCTGAGGTTTTTAGTTAATACGTTGATGATGAAGTGAAAACAAAACAAGAAATTTGGAATTAGCCTCCACCTCTCGAGTAAAAATTCGAGGGGGGGGTGTCGTTCTTGATAGACTATCGAAGAAACGGCTTGCATGAAGAATGTTTATATTTCTATTTGTGCATGACAGAAAATTGTATCAAAGCTCTCGAAGATGATATAAAGGCCTTAATCCTATTATTATCGTTTGTGTTTTCACAGAGGGAATCCCTCAGGTGTACTACTTTGGTCCTTGTGGGAAATACAACGCCATGGTGCTGGAGCTGCTTGGCCCCAGTCTAGAGGACCTGTTTGACCTCTGCGATCGCACCTTCTCCCTCAAGACCGTCCTCATGATAGCCATACAGCTGGTAAGGCCCTCAGGACCAGAGCAGAAGAGGAAACAATACATGGATTTGATTTTTGTTGTATGGCAGGCTCAAAGTAAAGACAAAGCGACTGTCTTCGATGATGTTTTGATGGTATTTTAAGGTGTGAACGGACGCCTGTATCGGATTAAAATCCCAAGATATTCTGATCACAGCCAGTTGACACAGGGCAGTGATCCTGATGCCAGAATTGGCAAAATAGCGAACAGTGCTGCTCTGAAGTTGAAGCAAGCAGCAACGAGGGGAAAGTAAAGAGATGGCTTTGTTTCTCACAGTACAGGCAAAAATATGATTGTGTGACGATGCACATTTATCTTTAGAAACCACGACATCAGCAGCAGAGGAGCAGAGTCACCAAGTTACCTCTATTACATTTTACTCAGCTTGTAGTTCACTCATTTATCATTTGTCAGAGGTGAATTATCTTAATGGATGGTGGAGCAGGAATCTCATCATACATTACAGAGGAAATATTTATTTATAGTTATTCAGCGGGAACTGGTCAGGGGAGGAAACAGTGTCTGTAAATGAAAAGAAAGATTTAATTTGCCGACTTGTGAGTGAAACCTCCGAGCCTGATCCAGTAATAAGGATTTTGGTGATTTGCGCTTGCTGAGTGAACAAACTGTGCTGTCATTAAGCCAGATTTCTGGTTAGTTGGTTTGATAATCAAGTGCACAAAGCGAATACACGTTGACGTTAGAATGCATCTCCAGCTTTTAGCAGCAGCCTCATCCAGGCTTTATAGGTCAGCAGAGTGTGAACACTGAACATACATAAAACATCGTCATACATTATGGAAAAGTAATGTCTGCGGAGTGAGAATCTTGTCGGGTATCCTGATATTCCTGATAACAAAGCGTCTTTGACTGTTTCGTCTAGATAACACGGATGGAGTACGTTCATACCAAGAGCCTCATTTATCGAGATGTGAAGCCAGAAAACTTTCTCGTCGGGCGGCC
Organism: Malacoctenus gilli; assembly: GCA_032164315.1. Taxonomy (NCBI): domain Eukaryota; kingdom Metazoa; phylum Chordata; class Actinopteri; order Blenniiformes; family Labrisomidae; genus Malacoctenus; species Malacoctenus gilli. The sequence goes on along the minus strand of JASSRZ010028391.1, from coordinate 8,207 downwards.
AGGAAGCAAGAGGCAGCACACCATCCACATCATCGACTTTGGTCTGGCCAAAGAGTATATAGACCCCGAGACCAAAAAACACATCCCCTACCGGGAGCACAAGAGTCTGACCGGGACGGCGCGCTACATGAGCATCAACACACACCTGGGAAAAGGTGAGAGGGTCTGAAGAGCGTGCGCGCTGGTTTTACGTCGGGTTTAGTTCTGGTACCCTGACAAATTTGTGTGAATTTCCACAGTTTGGCTTTTTTTTTTTGTAATCGGATGAAGTCTGCTCTGCCTAAGCTCATTTTTTTAATTTCATTTTAAAACATCTCCTTTGCTGTTTGTCTTCATGGAGAGTTATCAGGCAGTATATTAGAAGTCAATCCAATCACATCAGGTGGCGATTTCACTGATTAGTTCTTCCTCTTTGCTCTGAGGAGAGCTAATCAGTCGGTGGAGTGCTTGGTTGGATTGAACGCTTGAAACTGTCAGCTCTTTGTGACACATGATTGGCCACCCTTGCTCTAATCATGTCCATTTATGCTGCCCAAAGGTAATTTTGATCCCAGAATAATTGAGCTTGTGTGCTTTATGTCTTTCTGGCCAATTGCCTGCTGCTCTTTTGGACTGGTCATCCGGTGAACTGATTTCCTCCCAGCTGACTTTATTCCCTGGCTGTTGTATTCCATTCCAGAGCAAAGCAGAAGGGACGATTTGGAGGCTCTGGGTCACATGTTCATGTACTTCCTCCGAGGAAGCCTCCCCTGGCAGGGTCTAAAGGTACCTTTGTTTATTGTTGAGCATTTTCCACATGTTGGCACATGCCAGTATAAATCAGATTCCTGTAATCCTCTTAATGCTCCGCACATGGCCCTCTGTGTTCCACTGTATCATCCACCTTTTCCACCTATCATGTGTAACGTGACCTCTGAGACAGACATCCCGCTGTTTACAATAGCATCATCTCACTGTGGTGACATTTCAAGGTCTCGTCATTGGTTTGCTAGTTTCATTGGCTGAACTCGAGAGATGAAGAAACCTTCTCAAAAAAAAAAACGCACCGGTGTGATTCAGAAAAATGTGACGATTCACATAAAGATTTTGATGTCGCGATGTAGTGCTTTGTTATAAATGACGTTGCATTGAAGTGTTTGTTGTCACAGCTGGGGCATCTTTCATCACTGTTTTGTTGCTCCAATGGTCACATTGATTTAAAGTCCGTGTAGAGCTGTAAAAGAGGTTATCTCTCTCCCCGAGCTGATAATTATCATCAACCACGAGACGATCTCTATTTGAAAATAGAGACCGTGGGTTTGTGTGCACAGGAAGCAATCAGAACTGTACGTATAATGAATCGGCTGACCGTCAGCAAATACGGTAACTTGAGTCAATGAGGCGGGAAACACTGACAGTGTGCTGACTGCTGGTTGGCTGATTCAGCAGTGACAACAGATGATCCATGAATCCCTTACCTTGCGAGTCAAAGTTCTTAATACCACCTGGTGTACAGTGATCACTGCAGAAGCAGCTGTATGACCAACTCCTCAGCTCTGGCACTCGGGGACTTTGAGCTGAAGAATTCACTTCCTGGTTCGGGGGGGGGGGGTGGTTCTCTAACAGATTATTGGTTGGCTTCTATGTAGCAACTCTAACTATGTCCTTCTGAGTGCCTAAAAATTCTAAACAATTTAGAACAATAAAACTTGGATTTGACTTCATTGTGACGTCATTATTTATGAACAAACGAAATGTACTTGGAACGAAAACTCAGAATGTGCTTTAAATGGATTTGATATGTTTCAAAGCACTGTCAGTGTTATTCAGTCCAAACTGTAATATGGAGAAAAGAAAAAAAAATCCCTGTTTACGGCACAAAGCGTAGCGGGCACAGTGACACATGCCCAGAGGACGGGTCATGACAGCGCTGTGGTCATAACGGAGCTCCCGAAGTGCTTTTTTCTGAAGGCCCTGATATCAGAGGTGTGCAGAGAAAAAGACGAAGCACCTCATCGGAACATTTGCTGTGTGGGAGGAAGCTCCTGGTAGATAAATGCAAGGGATGTATGAATGTGGGGGATGTCGGAGAGTTGAGGCCAAAACAAGCCCTCGCTAACATGTAACACAAGCGTTCACGTCACGCATTGTGTTGTTCCCGACATAAAAAGTGAATATACTAGATGTTGGTTTCAATTTGAAGACGGACGTATTTCTGATCAAGCGACTGTATGAAAAATGCAGTCCTCTTTGTAATATCTCCTGCTAATCCTTTTCAGTATCAGTCGCTGCGCTTATTTGCGTGTTTCTGAGTAGTTCAGCAATAAGGACGCCTCAATTTATTATAGAAGGTGTCTAGAAAAATAGTCAGCAGTAAAATTTAGTGGCAAACCCCCGACTCTTGTTTGATGAATTCACGTCCAGATCTTTCGGGAGACTTGTATGTAAATTCTCTATCAGCAAGTCTAAATGAAAACGCATTAATACCAGATATCGTCGGGCTTTCGACAGAGGTGGATGTACTTGTTGCTCCGAGTCCACAAAGTACTTAATGAAAGCTGTTGTGGAGGATTCACACCAACACAAAGCTGCAGGTGTCACATATCATGTATTCACAATGACTAGCCACAAAATCACACCTGTATGCAACCCAGCTGCTCGGCTGTAAACACGCTTTAAAATTACACCGGCTGATTTCTGCCGCTTCCATCGAGGACTATCCAAACAACAGGGTGTTTGAGTAACATGTAATGAAAGTTCCCTTCTCTTTCAGGCGGACACTTTGAAGGAGAGGTATCAGAAAATCGGGGACACCAAACGAGCGACACCGATCGAAGTGCTTTGTGAAAGCTTCCCCGGTCAGTGCAACCAGCCTGCGTCGCTCCCCTTATGCGCCGTTGCTTTCTTTCCAGATTTGCATCGCGCTTTGCTTCTCAAGTAACGGCGGGCTGTGCTTTGTTACAGAAGAGATGGCCACCTATCTGCGCTACGTGAGGAGGCTCGACTTCTTCGAGAAGCCTGATTACGATTACTTGAGGAAGCTCTTCACCGACCTGTTCGACAGGAACGGCTATGTCTTTGACTACGAGTACGACTGGGTCGGCAAATCACTCGTGAGTGCCTCTTATTGAACCCACTTGTCTCCCACATAAACTCTCCGCTTCAACTGCCAAATCAGCCTGACTGTTGCCCTTTTATCCAGTTATTCGTCATCAGAGCAGAGGTGAGAGTCTTTGCTCAACCTTCGAGAGTGATTCCCAACCACACGGCTGTTACCTAACAAAGGCTTCAGCATAATCATATAAAAGCAAGGCGACGTTACAGTAAACGCTTTAGAGTCTGGCCAAGGTCCCGTGTGTTTTTAAGCATGCAGGACAGTGGCTCTCCAGGACCAGCGTCCAACACCTTAGGCTCTCTTGTTATCTCTGGCACCGCCCTCAAAGGGAACCTGAGCCCCAGGTTGGGAAGACTGAATTCCCTTTTTTGTGAACCCTAGCAGTCAAACTTAGTAAGTTACAAGGCTTGAATTTTGACTGAATTAATTCCCTGACTGTGGGTTACTGAAGAAGGGCACTTAAATTATCATTAATACCACCTTGATGGCTATGGGAGCCTGAAGGCCTTCTTAGCTGACTTTAAGCAACAGGCAGGCCACACCTAATAGCCAGGGAGCCAGTTCATCACAGTGCAAACACACCTGTGGCGAGTCGTTGATGCCATAAACTTGACATTTTTGTATTGATATCTCATTAAGGTTCAAATGTTGGTCTGAATTTGTAGTTGTCGCTACTTTTTACTGAGTTTTTTTGGGAGGCTGTCAAGTTTTTTGTCTTTGTCTGTCATGACGGTGACACCGAGCTTGTGTTCTCAGCCCACACCGATAGGCCCCATCCCAAGTGATGCCCCCCTGCAGCCCAGCAGCAGAGACAAAGCACAACAGCAGACCAAAAACCAGGTGAGTCTCTCGACTCCGAAACACGCCACAGCACAGCACACCACACCACACCACACCCAGCCGCCGACTGGAGGGCCGCGCGGCCGACCGAGCCTGTCATTCGAGTTCCTCGGACTGCCTGCTCGCTGCGGCGCCCCAACGAGATCAACTTCCTGCAGGGGAAACGGCTGCCGCTCAGATCCGAGTCACTGTCGGCCCCGTTCCCTACCGGTTGGCGCCGCCGCCGCCGCCGGAGTCCCTCTCGTCCAGAGCGAGGCTTCTCAAAGCAAATGCCTTCGCAGTGAAAACTGTTTTAACTGCAGCCATGAAGGAAACTGTTCTGCCGCAGCTGTGAAACAAAGCACCGGTTTTGGCTTCACCCAGTTCTTCACACCTTGCCACTCTAAGCTCCAGTCATTGCATGCATGCGTTGAAAATGCAAAGTGCATTGTTCATACTAGTAATGACAAGCTCTATGCTTAGTGTGTGACAAAGTGTAGACTTCTGTTTGTGTTCTGATAGCATGCTATCCGAGCCTTGTTAAAATTAATGCAGGATCTCCCTTCGCATAAAGCCGTCCCTCAAGCATTTGTGATGGCCACAAACAATGATAGAGATCAGGCTATTGCATTCGATGCGTCTCGCTTTCCTGTAAAGCTGTGCAGGCAGCGCGTTTGATTTTATGATTGACTTATTACTCTGGACTCTGGCCCCATTTTACAGCTCTACATTTAACGTGATTGGCCTGGAAGCAACTGGCCACTTTTCAGCGCTCAGAAAGCAAGCACCACCTCCCCTCACGTGTACATCACTCATGACTGTATAACAAAAAAAACAAAAAACACATGTAACATCCTGGTGGAAACCTTGGACCTCATACTTAAGATTAATTTTCTTTATTTGCACTAAACGCCGATAAACAAAACTACTAGTTAGCAAAAATTGCAGGAAGAGGCAGCGAGCCAAATGACCAGTGTCGATGAAACGTTTTGTTCCTTCACAAAAAACGCTCAAATTAATGATCCCACAGATGTTCAGTAAGGACAGAACAGCAGCTACAAGAGGAGCAATCCCTTCTATCGTGTTCAAAGTCCATTTGGATTTGTCCTACAGAAGTGAATAGTTTGAAGATTATAAATTCCATCAAATCTATATCTGATGTTTTGAGCCTTTTAAAAATAGGAATTTAATAACACTGGGCCTCAGACGGAGAATATTCTGGTGAATTCTTTTCAATATTTTGAGTCCAAAAGATTGTAAAATGAGGCGATTATCCGAACAGATTTTTAAAGCACCGATCTAGTGAATCTGTTTATCCCCCTTAGCCTCTAAATGTTGCGATTCAACTGTTAAATATCCTATTTAAACATAGATTAAACCTCGTAAAAGGAGACTCACTTCCTAATTTCTGAATCTACTGTTGCTGAATCCCTGACACAAGTTAAAAACAAGATTTTACCAACTTTGTTTTTTCTGTGGAAGTGTCTCATCAAATGTGTTGACACACATTCACCCCAAAATTAAGATTTCGCCACAATTTTTAGCCTCTGTTAGCCTGTTAAATGTTATTTTAACAGTTTACTCATGTTCACTTGTTCAATTCCAAATCTGAAGCGCTCCTCATATTTAATGTTTAAAAGATTTTTTTATCAAAAGAAGTGACTGGGTTCTGTCAAAATAGGGATTACATTGTGGCCACAGCCAAAGATCCTAAAAGCACCAAGTGTTTGTGTGTTGTGGCTTCCTGCATCAGGTCCACTGTATCCTGGACGAGTTTGAAACCATGAAGCTGAAACCATGTCGCTTCTCAGGGAAGCCAGGAAGTGTGTCGGCAGTGTTGTCCTCAGAGCCGAAGTGATCAAGGCTGTTTTCTTTGACTCCTGCATGACTTTATTAGCGTGTCGATCTGTGCTTCACACAAATTTTTGCTTCCCTCTACTCCTCTAACAACATAGTTTGTCTTAACAAGCCTGCTTCTGCTTGGAGATGTCTTCTATAATTTTTTGTTTTATATTCACTCCCTCCTCCTCCTCCTCCTCTCTCCATGTCACTCCCCCCTCCACAATTCCACCCCCCCTCCACCACATTGCCTCTCCCTCACTCCTCACCCTTCCTCCCCTTTTTTCTCGCCACTTCACGACCACCTGCCTCAACCCCCCTCCCCCTACCCACCCACCCCTCCTTTTTTTTTTTTTTTTTTGCTCTTTGCGTCAAGTCACCTGAGCCCAAAGGAAGTGAGTCTCAGCCCACTCCAGTGACCAATAAGGAGACTCTGGGGTCGCACCTCACAGCTGAGCGGCTGGGGGGCTCTGTTCAGGTACTGCTGCTGCTGCTGCTGCTGCTGCATGAAGCCATGTAGCTTTCTATATGTGTCTGAACCCCCTCCCTTTCCTCCTCCTCCTCTCTCACTGACTCCACACTGCCTGCCTGTGAGCTCTGTCTCCACTCCCGTGTCTTTGCATAAGACAGTTTGACCCCCCCCCCTCGTGTGTTTGTGTGTGTCTGCGCTCTCTGCCTGCCCAATTCCTCTCATCTGCTTCTATGCTGCTCGCAGTAAACACTCTACAGAGAGGAAGTCCAGCAATTTGCAACCCCCCCACCCCCTACGAAGTAAACATTATCGGAAAGGTTCACACTAAAAGTCAACCCAGGAGATTTTTATTTTTATTTTACTGAAATTAGAGACAACTCGACTATAAACTGGAGTTTTTTTCCCCTATTTTTTTTTAATCTTCTGACAATGGACCAGTTGTCTTTGCACATGAGCCGGGGGTCTTCAGCATAAATGTGGCACAGGTGCGCCATCCAGTGTTGGCTTATAGAGTTGCAGCTTTTAAAGGACAGATTGACATTTTTGTTTTGAGGCTGCGTTCACACAGGTGATCCTTTTCTGATCCAAGTCCCCTCCAGTGCACAAAAGCATTGATAGCATCGACAATACAGCCGAGTGCTAAAAGTGCTCGCAGGATTACCCCAAAGTAGCTTGTAACAAACTGAGAGCTGGATGTTTGGATTGAAGTTGTTTCTTTTTTTAAGTAGTCCAAACGATGACGTCTCCGTCAGACTCTCCAGTAGAAATCAGGCCTTGGCTTCTTGCTGCTATCAGTGACGCTGCACCACAGTTTGCATGGAGGGGGACTGAGACCTTCGGAGTTTGGATACCAGCTCCTCTACTCACAGTAGAAGTGCTCTCAGAAAGTATCCCAACTCCATCCCCACCCCCACCCCCAAACAAGCCCGTAAAAGTGGGACCACAGCCTCAAACTCTGTCTGCACATGCACAGTTTAAAAAAAAATGGTTTATCTTGCTGTACTTTTTCCTCCCTTTCAAATGGATCACTTCTATTTTTATTTGAAGAGAGTGGGTGTACTCCAAAGTTAGTCATTTCAGTGTGAATCAATCATTTACACAATCACGATTTTTTTTGCAGATAAATGCAAGATTAACGCACAAAGACGAGCCACTCGGTTAAAGGTTCAGATTGAGCTGGACTTATCAACCGGTTTCCTCCCAGCTGGAGAGAGCAGGAGGTTTTATTACAGCAAGTGAAACCATTCTCAGTCTCCCGGTGGGCGCCTGGCTTTGGTTGAAGGCAGACGGATGTGAAAATGTGCAAATCTCTCCTTTAAACCTCTGTGAAGTTGCTTCAGTGGGCTCCTTCCAAGGTTCAATGTGTAACGGCTCTCCTCCTGCGCGAGGGGGGCTGGTCACTGCCGATGGTCAGCGCCGTCTGTTTCACTGTGGATGATCATTTCCAGCCTGTGGTCGGCGTGCCTGTGCGTGAGCGGTCTGCTGTCCTGTAACCCCCCCGCAGGTGATGAGCTCGACGAACGGCGAGCTGAACACCGACGACCCCACGGCCGGACACTCCAACGCTCCCATCACCGCTCCCACCGAGGTTGAAGTGGCCGACGAAACCAAGTACGAAGCGGCCGTCCGCACCCGCAGAAATGGCGCGGTCCTCCGCCGCCATAATGTCCTGGAGCTAATCGTGCTAAAACGTGCCGTAAATAGTGGCGCTCTGTGTTTGTCTCATTGGGGCAGATGTGTGTGTGTGCGTTGGGTTCGTGTTGGGAGTCTGAGCTGACGTGTTTGCTGGTTCCTCTGCAGGTGCTGTTGTTTCTTCAAAAGGAGAAAGAGGAAAGCCCTCCAGAGGCACAAGTGAAAGACGAGTACCGAGAGAACTTGAAACATTGTGATCACTGTCAAGTTTTACATGGAAGCACCTACACAGGGGGGGGGGGGGGGGGGGGGGGGGGGGGGGGGGGGGGGGGGGGGGGGGGGGGGGGGGGG
>JASSRZ010028281.1:0-21947 GCA_032164315.1 Malacoctenus gilli | reverse complement strand
CACACACACACACACACACACACACACACACACACACACACACACACACACACACACACACACACACACACAGTGGGCCAAATTCAGTATTTTTCTTCACTAACCTCTCGGAAATATTTTTGCCATCAAGAGAAGGAAAAAGTGAAGGGAAAATATACATTGTGTGAGAAAAAATATGGAGCAAAAAGGGGAGTGGCCTCTCCTTGTTTAGCATGAAAAGCAAGTGGGTGCCCTCCAAACGTAGTTTGTGTGGGGGTGGGGCACTTTATTTGATTTGCAGCGATTGCATATAACTTCAACAGATGATCAACGGCTGATTGAAGTTTGATTGGCTTCCTGGGGTACAAAGTCCTGGAGGGGGCACTGACCTGTGCCGACCCCTCCGAGAGCGCCAGGCAACCCGGGGAAACTTAGATGCATGCAATCCATCCTCATCAGCTGTCAGACAACAGATGTAGCTTCCTGTTGGCTTCATCTCACACATCGAACTTTGACCCCCGCAGCTTCGCGGAGCTGGAGTGGACCCAGGGAATTATGGAAAACCAACAGAATTATGGAGTATTTTAATGACCAGATCAGTGAAAGAAAACACAAAAAAAGTGTGTTTGGTTAGTGTGTTGGAGAAAACTTTTCGGGAAATTGAATAGACATATTTTTCTCGCGGAAATTTCCTGTGTTTAAAGATAGAAGCATACCATCGAAAAACTTTAGTCACAGAAATAATCATTTGACTGAGAGGAACTACTTTGTTGGCTCTGGAAGCTGCTCTTGGTGTTTAGTTCTTGGCCCTTTTTCTTTTGCTGCCTTACAGTGAGGAACAAGAGGACACATATGTTGCATGTTTGCACTGAGTTATGGAGACATCAGCTGTGATGCAAATACTGTCTTTGTGACATGAAAAGAAATTAGATTGATGCCTCCATCCTAACACAAGAGCATGTTCCTACTCCTTCTACCTTTGGCCTTGCAGAAAAGAAGACGCCACACATTTTATACGCAAATCAACAAATAAAAGCATTTTCAGTAGTATCTTGGTAACTATTGGTGTAAGGTCCATGCCTTTCATTTGTACACCACCGTGAAACAGCAAGGCATCTTTAAAGCATCTATGATCGCATGAATCATGGTTACTGGTATCACTCGAGGAATTAAACACAGTGGGCCATAGATCAAAACACTGACACATGCTCAAGAAGTGATCTTGTGTATCCCTCAGGATGTTTTCTCACCATCAGACAAAGAGCAGCAGTACCAGCCCTGTAATCCCCCCCACCCCCACCCCCACTACATTGGGGCATCTGCGTTGGAGACAAATCTAATTGACCTGCCGGGGTTCAGGCCTTCATAATGCAATAGAAACCTAAGCCCAGAGATCAGCGTTGATGGAGAACCGACGCTCCCCCAGACTGACAGATGAGCGGGGTGTGGATTATAAAAGCCGATTTGATTACCTCCATGTTTGTAATTGGCTAATGTGTGAAATGTGACGTGCAGACAAGCATGAGATTGGAGGAGACCAAAAAAACGTCATCTGTGAGGACAGAGGGCGCAACTGCGTGGCGGAGAGCACTGGGCACTGCAGGATGCGGTAGATTTAGTCTGCAGTCGATGTTTCTTTGCTGTGTTTTGTTGTGGCTTTGTCTACCAGGGTCATGCCAATAAAACAGCCTCATGCAGGCGAGACCAAACTCTATGGGATGGAGGGAGTGAACAGGGAAGATGGGAAATTGAATGAATTCTCAGGTGCTTTTCAATCTAAACTGTCTAATACTTTCACTTTTCCCCTTGGAGAACCTTAATTTCCCCCAGTCAATATTAATCTTTTGCTCGTGACATTTTCAACACCGAATTTAGATGAGATTTCTTGATTTGTTTCACAATCTGCTGCACCTGGCTGTGTCGTTTACTCAGTTGTCTTTTTTTCTCCAAGACTTTTTCTCTTTGAGCAAATTTCTACTTGTCCTCTCGCAGCCGTGATAACCCAACACTACCTGGCAGTGGAGTTATCCATGAATAATGAGAGGCAGCTCTAATGAAAAAGATCCACATTGAGTAGCAAACTGAAAATGAAAACTCATATGTGCTGATGAATAAGATTCAGTGGAGTTACTCTGTGAACCAGGGGTGTAAAACCAATTGCAGTTTCGGAGGCACACGGAGCCAGAAACAAAACCTGGTCCGGCAAGTGGGCCGGTCCAGGTTTTGTTTCATTATAATGACCTCGGACTGGCAATTTCAAAATCTTACTTTTTTTCATGGCGAAGAAGTGCAACAACCCTAAAAACTGTTTTTTTCCCCCACTTACAACAAGGTAACGAGCATTCATTGATCTCTTGTCTAATGGTATTTCTGCCACCGGCTCTACAGTTCTCTATATTACTGTTTAACGACTGCAGCCTTCAATTGCCAGGTTGGGAACGGAAAATGCCGCTACTGAAATTCATCAATGGTCTGTAATTTTATACTCACCAAATGAGACCCTCCTGCTTTTAATGGTTGATGGCTGTAAACTATAGGTGGGTGCTCCTGGTCCTGAAGGCTCACAGTCCTGCATGGTTTCTGTGACCCATGCTTCAGTACACCTGACTCCAAGGAGCTGCTCATTTGCAGGCCTTAATTGACAACACTGATGATTCACATGAGGAAAACATCGAGAACATGTGGAACTGTAGCCCTCTAGGACCAGGAGTGCCCACCTCAGTTCTAAACCATGATAGAAAGAACCAGTGCTACATTCAGTCACAATGCATGCCTTGTCTGGTTTCATGTTTTATTTTGAAATCAAACAATGTCTCTGATTTCAGGTTGCTTTACTTCCCCACCTCTCTGATTGCTTGTCCCTTCCCTGTTATGTTTCATCTGTGTTGATTGATCATCTGCACCTTGTTTCAGGAATATACTTTGGGCTTCAGGCTCTTGTCTCATTGCCAGTTTATCTCTGTTCCTCGGCAATCCTTCCGGCATTTATTCCTTGTTGCTGTTGCTTGTTACTGACCATTTCTGCCTGACTTCTCAGCCTGCCCTGATTGTTCTTGATTGGATTTGGACTGTTTCTTTAACTCCCCCTCTGGCCACACTGCCTACTTGCTGGTCACTCTGTCTGCTCGACCGAATATGTGCCTGCTTCCTTTTCATTGTGTGTTGTTAAAAACTATTCTCTACCTTCAGAATAAAAGTACCAAGCGCTTCTCCAAGGCTGCTGTAATTTTTAAAAAAATGTTTCCCTTTGTTCTCTGATAAATGTGAAACTTTAATTTTGTTCGGCTCAGGACATGCAAAGCCTCAGGCCCAACTTGTCATGTCTTGAAGTATCAGTTGCCATTGTATTTTTTCAAAAGAAAAGGAGACGGGCAAATTGATACTCCTTTTGAAGAGTCAATTCTCATGGTGAAAGATCTCACTTGACGCTTCAGTTGATAAAAGTAAAGAAAAAAAGGTTTTCTCTGATTCTTTGTCTTTTAGTGTATTTTGAGGGGTTTAGCAAATTTGAACGATCATTTCTAGTCTTTTCATTGAACTGTGTTCAGGGTTTTTTTTCAGCATTTTACAAACCCTCCCCCACCATCAGCTCACTGTGGGCTGCGATTGTTTACCATAACATCTTAATCCTATTTTTCTTCTTCACACATGCATTTTTATGAAGCATTATATCAGCATTGGCAACACCAGTTTTGGTTTCACTTGATATCAGTCAAAGCAAAAACTAGAGGAATCGCACATCGCTACAGTTAACTGGTTTTATTGTTCACAAAGATTGAAGCAGGAGAGGTTTGAGTTACGGAAAGTTTTCCCCATCAAAATGCAACCATATCTGAAAACCAGACAAATGATGTGCTTCTTCATTCTATTTTATGCAAATGGCTTGTGGCGAGCTCTCGTTGACTGGATAACATTGACCAGACTGCAAAGTGCATAGGATGCAACAAGAGTGCAGATCATATCTACAATGAATGTGATGCATGGGACAGGGTCCTGTGGACACATACCTTAACATGCTTGTTTCAGGTGGGTCCATTCCATTGATCTTTCCAACCACATACCGACATTATGAGCCCCTCAAGAGATTTCAGCCTTTGCTCTTCTTGCCTCATATTCCGACTGTCCACCAGCAAAACATCTTTGGTAACACACACTGACGTACAAATGTTGGACCACCATTCCCTGACTCCTCCTTCCCAACAGTGAGTCACACATGATTGCATACATTGTCTTATCATGACCAAAGTAAAACCTGATTCTAAGCTGCTGCCAGTGACTGCTTCTCATACAACTGCCGAAATGACCCGGAACACTTTTGACAGTGAATCATGAATCAAACTCTTAAATACCCATAAGGAAAGATGATGTAAGAATATATTAGTCCCGAGTTCGCTTCTCAAACATACAGTACAATAACATCACAGCTTGTTAGATCATTTTATTTCTCCCCATTTTATGCCGTGTCACATATATGTCACATTGGCCTATTAGGTCCCACAATATATGGGGACAATAAGTCGGCACTTATGCGGGAATGATTGAGAAAATGCATGCATCAGCCTTTATCCACTTGAGGAAAATAACTAATACGGCAGAACATAATAATGACGGGAATCCGCCCATTCATCAAAATGAGGAACGGTGCAATTTCTCCGCTCATCAAGCACCACTGACCCTCCGGATGGGGGGACTTTATTACAGCTGGCACTTGAGTGTGTTGCACAGAGTTATGCGTGCACGATACCCAGTGGTAGAGTTAATGTGCGAGATCTGTTCACCACTCTGCTTGGACACACAGATGGGAATCAGAGAGAGAGTGTGTGTGTGTCTGTGTGTGTGGGGGGGGGGGGGGTGGGGGGTTGCACGCCGACAGAGGTACTCTGAGGACTCGTGAAAGTATGTTAAATGAGAATAATGTTTTACACTGCAAATAATGGGCCTGACACTGAAAGCAGGACTGTGAAGGTCACAAGTGCAAATGTGCAAATACATTTTACTGAAACTCCAACAACACAATTACAGCACAGAACCCAGCCCGAGAGACAGAGACAGCCAGGTATCACAGGGACTGTAGTTTAGCAGGCACAGCAATAGAAAATTTGCATTCATTGTGTTTTAAGGAACAGATCCCATTCACAGTGATTTCATCATGCAATTTTCATACATTACAATTTTGTCCCTTTGAAACCTATCATCGATGTCTTAACTTCAACATGTTTCATTCAACATATCTGTGTCTTTGCTGGCAGTTGAAATATATATGTGGGAATTAAGAATTGTTTGGGTGTTTTTGCTCCACAAAGTCACAGTTTTTGCCAGGAGTGCCGAAACCATAACTGGCTATTTTTCATCCAGAACTGAAAGAACTGTCGATATCTAAAACACCAAATCAAATTGAATTGTGAACTCTTTTTTTTTTAACTCCTAGTTTGAGGAAGACAATCCATTTTCTGATGTGTGACTAGCCCCCTAGATAAGTCCCCACACTGTGTTGCCAACTTGGCGACTCTGACTTTTTTTTTTTTTCAAAAATAACTAGCGATAAATTGAGCAACTGTTTCCGAAGTTGTGGAGCCTTTGACATAAAAGCGAGTATCGATTCTGTACACCATCACCACCCGTAGCACACATGCGCAGCCGATCAGCTAACTTGGAAAGCCGAGTATGGCTACACTGTGGCTTTCCTTGACTGAGGAATTAGCAACACTAACCACAAATCAATGTGGGTTTCCTTTTTCTAGGAAAGCAGGGAAATAGTGAAATAGAAGTCGCTATAATTGTTTCTGAACTGCAGAGCTAAGCGAGAGAACTCTTTTTTCATACCTTTAATTTGAAAAAAAAAAACCTACCCAAACTTGTTAAAGAGAGAGTTTGTCTGAATATTGTTCACATGGCTGAATGAATCTTTAGTCAATGACAGATTGATGTACGCTCATCCTTATTTGGAAGTATATATTGTACTTTCCTCCAGGTTTATTCCCAGTTTGTACTTGATGAGAGCTCAACGAGCTGTAAAATCCTTATCGCCTTTCTGTTGTGAACATTTCTCTGTGGCGCGCCATTTTTCAGTGCGTATCTGCCAGTTTGAACATTTACCAGCCAAACGCCTGCCTTCAAAGTCGTTGGAGGAAAAAAGAACAGACCCAGCTTTGTCATTCTTATTCTCGGCGAGTGCATCGGGTTTAGTTTCGGCGGCGTCACTGCCATAGAATACACGAACCGCAGTGAGTGACAGAAAAAAGTGGGGCAGCCCGGGTGTGAACTTCTAATTTCCCCCTCCCTCCTCCGTGTTTTCAGAGGTAATACGTGGGTGAATGTAGTTCAGTGAAGATCTCAACTCAGGTTGAGCAACCCGCTGAATAAATAGGATATTCTCACAGGGAAATATTCAAAGTATTGCGGGTGCCGAATCAAAGCACAAAGCAAACACAGAACAAGAAACAGTTTAGAAGATCCAAAAGATGGAAGTGACAGAAATACCCGCAAGTGAATTCAAGCTAAAATTTCGCCTATTTTTTTGCGTCTCACAGGAGGAATCACAGCTAAACTGCGAGCTGAGTGTGATCAAGGAATTCTTCTCAGTTCTCAGCAGCGGGGAAGTAACGGGGAGGGGTTGTGATGTTTCACTGGACATGTTATTCCATTTAGGATGCTGTGATATTGTTCTTTATTGTAATTATTCACACACATAAGGTATTTTCTATAGTCAGAAGTCAGCTGGGCGACGTGATATCTCAACAATTGGATGTTTTATATGCACAGATTGTGTGTGTCTGCACTTGGAGGAGAAGTAGGAGTGAAAAGTAGAAAACCAAAGCCTTCAGAGGATAAATTCATAAATCTCCACCCACACGTCCCCACTTTTCACAGCCTCCCTCGGTTTTTCTCACACTCGCAGACAAATATTGGCTGCAACCGTCCTTTCTTATTTGCATGGTAAACACGGGGCCTGTTGAATGACACGTTGGGCGAAAAAGTAGTTTCTATTGTCATCTTGCAACCTTAGGAAAAAAGTTCACACGGGGAATAGCTTGCCATGAATGCATGAGCTGCATATTGTTTGCATGGCTCCTGGCAAAGCTTAGCAACTTGAGAACGCAGGCGAATGTCCTCATGATGTGTCCGATGGCCAAATGTAACAGATGGACCGTTGTGACTTCAGAAACGTTTTCCTCCAATGAAAATGTTCCTGAGTTATTTCCACTGTACTTTGAGAGGAGCTGTTATTTACATAATATTCAATACCCGTGTCAGTATTTTTGGAAGCAACCTGCCTCTGCACGGATAACTGTCTTCCGTCCTCTGGTTCAACGACTTCTGACTCCGTTGCAGACAGTCAGTACGCTCATATGCAGCTCAAGAAAATACAGTTTTTCGTAATAGCTAGACTCACATCGGATGATCTGCACCTTGACAAACACAACCGATATTGCATCTGATGGTGGTGCTTTTGCTGCATGTATCCCCTCAGCTTGAATTGAATATGGACTCCCTCCTCTTTGCATACCGAACACTGAAGGGGATGACATATAGCAGTTCGAGCTGTAGCGGCTCAGTAACTCTCAGGAACACAAACACCATGGCGACCAAGCAGCAGAAGACACTTTTGAATGGACGAGAAAACCAAATGTACAGCGATATCTACCGACCAGAAATACTTTAGAACTGGACTTACTACAATGAATTAATAAAACACGGTGCATTATTAAAAGACACACCTTCACCTTTTGAGGCTGTTTACTCAGAAAAGTAAGACTTTACTGCTGACTAAAGCTACAAGCTTATCTCCACAGTACTTGCATGCAAATGTTATATGTCCTCCATTTAAAGGTAACTTTGTAAATTTGGGGCTTAAACAACTATTCTATTGTCCTCCAACTTACAATAAAAACCCTCTTGGTATCTCCAGACATCTCTGGCTGGCAGAAACATATAATGCCAGTACTGTTTGGAGGAGATCCTGCTTGGACTCCATGTTGACGCTGGAGCTCGGTGGGGGTCACGCCATCTGTTGCAACACTTTGTGCTCTTCTTGTGGCTCTTTATGACCACTGCTGTATGTATTGGCGATGTTGCAATGCAGCAGAGTGGATTTTATGGTGGTCACGTGGCTTTCCCGCTGTTTGTACATGGGGACAAGCGAATCCATGAATACACACATATTGTCAGTATGTGAGCAGTCTAACAAATTTGCTGCAAAAGAACCAACACCAAAAACACTTGGGTATTGGTCAGGCTCGAGTGCAGGTATGATGCCAGTCATTTGGAGGTCAAAGGTGGTGAGCTCATATCATTGACTGGAACAGACTGATACGGAATGAAGGAGGTTTTTTTTTTTTTATTCCGTAGCTGCATCATGAAGATCTGACACATTTGCATTCATGCAGACATGCCTCCATTGGCATGAACAGAGACAGAATGTGTGACGTTCCATTATTCAACATGTTCTTCTGCCAGCATCCCAGAAATTATTGATGCTGCGCTTCATTTTACCCGCCTTTACATGAGCAAATGCTTTAGAGCATCGACAGGGCTTAACAAACAAGTATTTTGGAGATATGCCGTGACAGTGCAAAAATCACATCTGTCCATCGGGATCATGACCAAAGTCCCGTCTTGCAGAGAAGCAGGTCCATAAAAAAACAGACAGAAAAAAAAAACCTATTCACTCCCATGCTACAGAAACCAGTTTTTCCAGGATTATGGGAAAATACACGCGCACACTCACGGAATAGATTCACACCATTTACCCGCGACATCAGCTACATGATGTACGGCCGTAAACACAAACGCACACGCGTGCAATTCCCTCCTTCAATCTAGAGTCCATTCAGCAGAACAGCAGCGCGCCCACGTGTGGGGTTTGTAATAATGGCTCTGCTGGTTGGCTGGCAGAGGGGGGCTGACAGAGCCCCTCACATATATTAGAGTAGTACAAGCTCACTGATGAGGCCTGCTGAGAGACTCGCGAACGGCCCCGTCTCTGTGAACAGGCTCACTCGGCGCAATGGGACTTGATTAGAGAGGATATGATTCATGGATCCCGCCAGCTTTCCAGAGCAGATTCCTCCCTTTTCCTCCTCCTTTGTCATTTGCTCTTTCTCTCTCTCTCTCTCTCTCTCTCGTTCACTTGCTTTCTCTAAATGAGGCTGACGGTGGCAGGACCTGGGGGGCCCGCTGGTTCTAAGTCACACCAGATGGCAACAAATTGTCATTTTTCCTTTTGGATTGTATATGAAATGGAGGGGGAAATGGCAACGAGATGTTTGACATGCGCCGTGATTGAGGAAGTTGCATTAACAGCTGCGACATTGGCTGATTAATCGAAAGTAGGAGAGGGGCCTGGCTTTTTTTCTTCGGCCGCTCGTCGCTCGTTGACAGCGACATTTTGCCGACAGCTCCGGCACATCCACATTTGTTTCTGATTTGCTGGTTCCAGTGAGGAGCACACCGGATGCCTCGGTCGGCTGCCAATGTCCGTCTCAATCACGGCCTCTACCACTGAGGAAGGAGTCAAGGGTCTGGTATTTCTCCCCTTGCTAACTTAACAGCTACCAACACACACACTCGCTCACATGAAAAAGCCATCAAAGGTCAAAACTGTGAACTTCAGCTGCCATAGCTAGAAGGAGAAATTTCTGACAGCCCATTCCTTCGGTCTGAACCTGCGTAAGCGAGCGCCACATGTTTATGGTTGCCGGCTTGATTTATAAGTGAAACGGTAGAATACACAAGACATTTGTTATCCTGCTCCCTGTTTAAAAAGCCTATTCATTACACATTAATTAGCTGTTGATAACAGCCCCTATACACCTCCACACGCTTCCAGAACACTGGAGGGAAGGCCGAGGAGGGGCCGGCTTGCCAGGGGCCGGGGGCCCTGTGAAAGTTGATCACCCCCTCTGCAGGGGTGGCTCCACTGGGGCCCATAACCCTAATGTGTAAGCAATAAACACAGGAACAGGAGAAACACATCAGTCTAGGAAGTGCTAATGGTTTAAAGAGCTTTCATTTATGGCCTTTGGAAAACATAAAGTGCATTGGAAGTCGGCCAGATTGGAGTTTGTTACGAATCTTCTGACAACATCCTTTTGGCAGGCAATTAGAGCACTGCCCGAGTTTCACAGTATGGCTGCACTTCCCTTTAAGAAACACTTGCTGATGACGAGACACATACGGCTCATTGTACGGACACCCACCTGTCAGGCAATGACCACAGTAAAACCTGAAATACACCCCACAACCACCAACGCTTGTTTCATGTAGTTCATTTCAAATGATCAATTACACTTTAGTCAAGGTTGAAGTTGCATTGAGGAGACTTTTGCTCTTGTACTCATACATAAAGGATTAACTAAAAATGGTTAATTATTCGGGTCATACTCTGCCTCAAATAAATATTTAGTAAAGACCATATTTGTAGAACAGCCAGCCTTACACAAGAAGAAAATGTGAAACAAAAATATGCAGTTGTAAAAGCTTAACTGCTTAACAATCAAGTAATTTGAGTGTTGAACGCTGATCACTGTGAGGATTCTACACATATATAAACTTTCTGCTTCCATTGACTAAAAAGCACGATAGTCACTCTGCCTGGAGGGACCCTGGGTGTCCTTACTTTGAAACTAGTGTGAACATGTAGGGCGACTGATGCTGCATGTAATTCATCTTCAGGATGGTGGTACAATCACCTCCAAGTGCTTTTGAGATTTGCAGCCCACAGTGTCTTCAGTCATTGCGACGGGTGGAGAGATGTGACAAGAAGGTCAAAAAAGAAGCCAACAATTTGTGCTCTGCACCTCATGTGTCAAACAAAGGGTCATGAAATGATCATGGCTGCAGTGACTATTTGTGCAGTTGTGTTTCTTTTTTTTTCTACACCCAATAACTGTTTATTTCGAGTGTCGCACAGATCCCTCTTGGTGAATGATATGTGGAACTTTTTGGAATTTCAACATTTAGAACGAACCACTCTGTGCAAATGATTTGGTGTGACAGCAATAAAGATGAAAACTGTTGGATGCAGTAGGAAAAGGTTCGATTCAATGAAATGGGACTTAGGATAACGGATGCTGACATCAACAACACTTCACAGGCAAGTTATGAAGTTTCACACAAAACATTCACACCTCAGCCAAGGTTCTGAAAACGCTTGATCCTCTCATAGCAAAGAGTCTCGATGGAAGTACAAAAAAAGAAAAAAAAACCCAAACATGTTTCCTAATTTATCACTCTCAAGTCCTGTTTACTTTCACTGACAATGTGAAGGTCCTTAAAGAAAAGTGGTGCCTAACATTTCATCCGATCAAACTCTCATTAGGTCTTTGCTTGCCTCTGTTCCCCCATATGGAAAAATGGAGATGATTTTGTTCGTTAATGGTTAATTCCTTGGAGCTGAGAAGCTACTAATTGTTTTCTTACGAGTTCTAAAGATTCCTTTAATGAATCATTGACTGACTAAAGCCCTCATCCCCCCCCCCACCACCACCACCACCACACGCACCCTTGGTGGTGTAGCAGTTAGTGTCCTCACACTCTCACTCACGGCTTTCAGCTGCAATTAATGATGCTGGTCTTTGAGTAGTGAAGGAGTTACTGGCTGCAGTGGTGTCTGGGCACGTGCTGGGTTGGGCCCTTTCATGTTGTTCTTGTGCAAGCCTGGATTCCCTCGGGATACTCTGGTTTCCAGGAGTGTGGATATGAGGTCAAACTGACTCCAAATACTCCAGAGGTGTGAATGTAACTTTCTGCATTTGCATTGTGTGATCGACCCCTGCAATGGTGAGCAGGGATAGACCAACTTGCTCATTTCCAACACATGCAGCTGGTGAAAGTCTCAGGCATGCATGGGCATGCAGGCTCACAGTGTTATCCATTGCACTGACCATTGGATGCAGCGTTGCAGCTTTTGAGGTGGTAGCTCTTCAGCCTTCCACAAAACATAAGTCCATGGCATTTGGATTTTTCTGTTTGAAGTTAGATATTCGTTGAGGCCGGGTAATGTCAGTGAGAGACTGAGGAGTCAGTTGTTTAGGTTATGTAGTGCTGTGAAAACTCTTTAGGATGTTTGATTTGTCTTCCCTTCTGTCAATGGCAAATTGTTGGTCTGTTAGGAGTCAGGATCATAAAACCCTCATGTTTTAGGAGGAGGTCATTCAAAGTGCATGGCACATTTTCCCTGGTAAAGATTAAGGGTTACCTTTTCGAAGGGGGAGCGGAATTGCACAGGGACTAATCTGTCACGCCCTCGATACAAAAGGCCATACCCAATCGCTTTCATGTTTCAGTCTCTTCCGCCGGTTTTGTTGGCTAACGGGTTAATCAGCTTTCAGTTTGAGGAAAACATGGGTCTTCTGTAATGCGAACATGACATCGGTGACCCCCCCGCCCCTCCCCCCACTCCCAAAAGGCTCGCCAGAAAGGGGGAGGAGCAAATGTCAGTCGGCAGGATGTGTCCGACTGCTCAAACACACCTAGCATGGCAGAAATTCGCCGTGAGGCGAGGGTGCTAAGCTGGAACAAAGCGGCGCCGAAATCGGTCAGCGAGAGGTTTTTGGGTCAATCTCAACTTAGAACCATCAGATTTGGCTGAACGTGTTTTGCCAACAGTCACGACAAATCACTGCTGGGACTCACGTTTAATGGCATTTATCTCGACCATCTGTATCCTTACACATGCAGGAACCAGAATCATTATCCCATGTTAACGTTATGCCCATGTTGGGTTCATGCAGAGTTCACATTAAGGAGCACAATGATTCGAAATTAAAAGTGAAAAAAAAAACAAAAAACGGTGGCAGCACATATTCTCTGAGAGGTTCACCACTTTGCCTCCAGTGAATATTACATTTTCTTTCGCTCTAGTAATGACGTGGTGCAGAGCGGGTTTAGACGAACCACTGCTCTCACTGAAGCATTCACTGTTTCTATTGGAAATTGTAGAATGTTGCTGACTGTAACTCTGTGAATATGGTGCTTAATGAGATTTATGTATGCCCTTTGAACA
The DNA here is from genome assembly GCA_032164315.1 of Malacoctenus gilli. Lineage (NCBI taxonomy): Eukaryota > Metazoa > Chordata > Actinopteri > Blenniiformes > Labrisomidae > Malacoctenus > Malacoctenus gilli. The sequence goes on along the minus strand of JASSRZ010028281.1, from coordinate 8,962 downwards.
TGAACACAGGATGAAAAAAAGAGAACTGATACGTTTATGTTGGAGTAATGCTGCTCTGAAATATATCTTTTCCTTCTCAGCCTGTACATGGTACTTTTACTTTTGAGAATACAAACACCTTTAAGGTTTACAGGAGTTCTCTTCACAGTGGTACATTTCATCTCCAACCGTGCTGGGAGTCAGTTTTACTGTTCACTTTCAAACAGCCCATTGCTTTGTTGTGCTTTGACACACCATCCTGTTTGCACAACACAGCAAAGTAGCCAAACAGCATGATGGAACTAACACCATGTTTTCCACTGAGTAGGATGTAGCTTTCCTTTGGTTTCATGTATCCACTTGCCCTCCTCAATAAACTTTAGCACAGCCCTGACATTTATTTTCCTCTCATAGCGTTTTTTTTTTTTTTTTTATCAACAGAGCTGTCCTCTTTGGGCTTGGACCTTTAAGATCTACTTCTATTTCCCATTCCGACACGCCACTTTTCATTTCTACTCTCTCTCTCTCTCTCTCTCTCGTAATCTCTCTAATTGAGTTTATGCTTACCTCTATATCCCAGGAAACCTCCAAACACTTTGCTAACTTTATAAAATATTTACAAGTCGCCAAGCTTAACATATAGGTCCGATGGCCTTTGAACTTGCTGATTTTCAGAAAAATAGACCACTTAAAAAGCAGTACTGCTGGTTTCTGGATCAGTGGCCTTTGATTGCTTCAAATCAGAACTGCAGTCTGTACTCAGCCATGTGTAGCCAAGTGTGTACTTGCAGGTTGACTGTACAATTAGCAAGAACTGTAATTCAAATCAACATACATTACTTGGAGTCTGTATTTCAGGTGCAGTGTGTGGATAGTGTTTGTCCCTTTCCCTTTTGCGTCCAAAAAGGAGGGTGGCTCTTTGGAATGAAGTGCCGTCACAATTCATGTGATGACATCATCTTAATTTATTAGTGGTGATTGAAAGCTCACTGGGGTGGTACTGAAAAAGCTTCTGGAAGCAGGTACTATCGGATAAAAAAAGAGAAGAATTACAGTTTAGCTCTGACATAGCCATGTTTGACTTCCGGAGGGCTGGACGAGTACTCAAACTAATATGGGATGAAGAACGTGGGTACAAGAGTAGGTGGCCCTCTGAGGGTGGGCAATCTGCAAGATATAAAAACAAGAATTGTTAACAGGCATCTTGACAGAGGCATGCACTCTACTGAGTGTCCTTTTTGTTTCATACTGAGGGGCCAGAATGACACCCTTTCACCAAGAGGTCAGAGGCCCTATAGGATGGGTACAACATTTATAGCGGCTGGAGTGTTGCTGTCTGAGTCGACCTGTCCTGTCAGCGGCACCGTCACCACAGTCGGCGCAGCAACAGCACGGGCTGCGGTCAGACAGAGAGGCCTCTGAGTGCTTGCCATTCATTATTTAGAGCGGTAACGTGGTGCCGAGGAAATCCAGTTGGAATCTGTGAAGCAGTGCTCGCTCGCGGGCTGAGGGGCCTAAATCGAGTGAAAACGTCGATCTATCACGCTGGCTCCTTCATCCGTGCTTTAATTTCCTCAGTTACGCTCGGAGAGCCACGACAGCGCAGGTAAACCTGCTTGTTGTGATTCTAGGTTTTTTTTTTTTTTTTTATTCTCCCGCTCAATTTTTAATACCAGCACCAGAGATAAATCTCGTGTTACAAGTCCCCGCAGACAGGTCACAGCTGTGAATCATAGCTTTACAGTTTGCTTAAGATGCTGATCGAGGCAAAGGGCTAACGACAGGATGCACTCACATGATGAAGTCCCCGACTAAAATCATGTGCCGAACGCTGTGACAGAACACGCAGCGCGAGCTAACCTCGGAACCACAGGCGCGTTTGTCGGCACGCCTTCAGACCCTCGATCTGCCATCCATCAGGGTTGTCTTTAGCATTTGGAACAAATTCCTCTCCCATCATTTATCTGGATCCTGCTTTTTTCCCCTCTCTCTGAAGCATTCTGACTTCCCATGCGAGCTGTCAAGCTCATTTCTGCTCCCGCTAATCCCTCCATTTTAATGCTTGTCCACATCGGACTGGGCCACATTAAACCCGTGATTAATGATGTATTGATTGGGCTGTGTTCTAGCGCCGAGCCAAGGTGCTGAGTTGACAGCACACTTGCTTATCTGAGCCACCCAGCTTGCCAGAGGAGAATGTTTCCTGCAGGGGAACACAAAGGCCTGGGACACACTGGAGAGCCCAGACACATTTGTACACTTTTGTCTTCCAACTGAGCGACAACAAAATCCCCCCAAAATGTCTATTTGTTTTCTATGATGGATGTTCTGCATTTTCCCCATTAATGAGGAGTCATTCTTCGGCAAAATGTTTTGCTGTGAAGAGCCAAAATGTTCAATATCAAAAATACAAACGACCAGTTTTAAAAAAAGGACACCATTTAATTTACTATTCAGATTTATTTTGAAAAATGGAACTTATAAAAGTTTAATTTTAAATTAAAATTTGAAACAGATCTGGTTCAAATCATTTATTTTATTTTATTTTTCCCTTTTTTGTATTCAAATGACATTTGAGCAAATAAAATGCGACTGCACTGTTACAGGTGAGGAATGAACGCAACTCAAGACATAAAAGAAACTGAGTACAATGTTTAAAAGATGAAAGTCCAAACAGAACTACAAGGAGTGAAACGACAGTCCATCCACAGATTTTATCTGAAGAAAAACAACTGGGAAAAACACAGGGAGGGGTGAAACAGCCAAGAACAAACACAACAATGGCACAAAGACAGACTGAGGTGTTTAGGTACACAGGAGGTAGGGGGAGTTAACGAGACAAAGGCGGAGATGATTTAGCTCATGGTGCTTGTGAGGCAGATGGAGGGTGGAGACAAGGGCAGACAAGGGACGATACAGAGACATGGACGGTGCCGCTGCAGATTTTTTTCTCTCATATACACACCCACAGAATGAGGGCTTTGCACGCACGCCTTTAGGTTTCAAGCCGATGTTGCAAAGGCTCTTTTTAATGTTAACAATTTATCAAATCTGCCTGAAAGGTAAAATTAAACCATTGTGCTTTACTGCCTTTTTTGGAAACAATACATCCCACAAATGCATGTGCTTTACAGCTGTTCCGAAGGAAAACAAATGGACCTTCCAAAGGTACGAGATATAATGCCAAGAAGCATTGTAAAACAAAGAAAACAATTTCATTCCAGTTTTCTTGGTTTTTAATGTCTTCATCCAGCTGCAATTAATGAAGATTAACAGTCCCACGAGTCAGTCGTTTTTCTGAACATTTCCTCTGCACAGCTTTACTAAGAGGTGGTCCTCTATTTTGTCGTGATTGCTGTGGCCTTTGTATCGGCAGTGTTGCAAATATGTCATTTGGTTTCATTTAAGGGGATTTTCAGTTTGCTCTTCCCACTCATCATTACTATGTGCATAGAGCCATCAGCCTGTTCATCGGCCGACCTTTACCTTTTTCAAGTGCACATTCTGAGCAGGGGAGAGTAAATTACCTGTATGAAGATGACATTTTCCACCTAATGTTCACTTTGAGGCTAAATTTGTATCTTCCCCAATTGCACAGGGTGGAAAAAAAAGAGAAGTCTGATGTTCTCTTTCCATTCCACTCATCCCTACTCTGGGTATACACACGCGCGCGCACGCACGCACACACGCACGCACGCACGCACGCACACACGCACACACACACACACACACACACACACACACACAGTTTCTATTTGTCCGCAGTCGTTTCCTCTCCCACTCACCCTCCTTCTCTTTCATGACCCACGAGCACTTTTTTACCCGCAATCTATTACCGGCGTCGCAGTCTCTTGTCTGACCCACCTGTCTTACACTGTCTCACCCCCTTCCCCGCCTCCTTTTTCCCTCCCCCACACAGCACCTCACTTCCCATGTCTCTTCACCCCTCAGTCCGTTTCCCTTATCTCTTATTCCCCCTCTGATTGCCAGATAAGTATCGTTTCTGAGGCCCCTTCTTCATGTCGCGGCCTTCTCATTTCCTGGCTCAAATGGCTTTTCCTGTTTGTTTGCACCGTTCGTGTTCATTCAGAAGAGGCCCTCGCATGGTGCGTCGATTCCTATCTCCTCTGCAGATACAGTCGCAGTAAAAGGGCGGAGCCTCACTTTCGAGAGTCACCTTTAAAAGCCACAGTTTTTATGTTCTCTCTCCAATTAGAAATGCGTGGGGTTCTTTTTGGACTGGCTTCGAAACGTGAAAGGTCAGGGAATTATTCCCAGCACTGTGCTCGGTTTCTTGCTGGGAGCGAGCAACGTACAGTAAGCCTTTCCCTGCGTGTGTCCCGGAGGCCGAATGGTTTTTAGTGTGGGCCGTTGTGTTCGGTGTGAGAAGTGATGGTGCTACCTGCTGTTCAGCTGATGTGTCCGCACTGTGAGCAGCACACAGGAGCGCTTAAAACAAGTAGTGAAAGTGGAACTGTGGAGAGCAGAAATTGCAGGGAATCTGCAGTCAAGGATGGATTTTTTTCATTCTTGTCCTCTGTTGCTACTTTATAACTTGTTTATAACAAGTTATATCTTTATAACTTGTTTATAACTTTGATTTCAACAATAAAACATTTAGTTGTTTCTGAAATAACAAACTCCAACCAAACCTGTTTTTTGTGATTGCCGTGATTGACAGCCTTCAGCATCTCACATCTGATAAAATTCACTTGGAACTGGAAGTGTGCCGCTTTGTCAACCTTTCTGCATTAAAAGGCACGGGAGCTAACATTTTAGGCCTGTGGGACTTGTTCAGCCAAACTTACACCTAGTTTTGCAAAATCAAAATGAAGTTTCGACTTCAAAAATATAACTGAAAAAATGAAGAAATTCTGTTTGAAAAAATGAACCCAATTCAAAAATAAACAGGGAAAAAAATTCCAGAACTATTGTCGTTTTGACACACACACAATAAATTTCTTTGTTTGCTGATTACCTTTATTGAATCTCGCTAAATTACATCCACAAGCAAACAGGCTGCACTCTTGGGATTAGAACAGTGTGACAGGCAACATTCACATTGTGTCCTAAAAAAATATAAAGCAGAATTCAAAACAGGTGGATTTGCACAATTTATTATGATCCAGAGGAACACATCAGCTGAAGTAGTAAAATGATGGGGGGGATTCCAGGTTTGGGTCCTTTTGCATGCCCCTCTCCCCCCCTAGTAGAGAGTATGAGTGTAGTCATGTATGAGTGGTTGAGCCTGTGTGTGTGACTGTGTCGGTCCTGTGATCACATGGCATCCTGCCAATGGTTGCAACCTGCATTTGACCTCATGTCACTTTTCATTGACTCCCGCTTCCAGCAGACCGGATGCTCTGGCTTTGAATATTTGTATACTGTCAGCACTTTACAGTGCGAGGCACATTATGTGGTCTTTCCCCCATTACCGCCTTGTGATAAACTCCTCTAATAGAGTACCTGACTAATGAATGGAGTGGATCCAGTTCAGGGCTGCTACCATTAGTCGGGGACATTAGTCGTTGTTTTTTCCCCTTCTCCTCTGCCCACAAAGATGTGATTCATTTATGAGGGGAATGTGCTCCACATAATGAATCTAATCTAGATGCACGTGTACAGTATTTACACCCGAAAATGTGTTCCCTATTAAGTTATCAATAATGGAAGAAGTGTGCCGAGTTGATTTAATCACTGCTACCAGACTCTGTTGACTCCCCGCTGAGCCTCTCATCCTCTGCATCGGCTGCTTTAATAAAACAGTTAGCTGGATAATTAGGTTTCTGAGAGAGCCGAGTGACATGAGCGGCACGAGCGGGGCTACTGAACTGCTGTAGGGCCTGCTCAGCCTCATACCGTGTCTTTCACTTACTCAGTCGTTTCAAGGCATTTTTCTCCACCTTGTAAAGGGGGAAAGTCTCCGCCAGAGGAATCGAAGGGGAACATTTGTAGAACGCCACAATCTTCTTCAATCCTCAATGAAACCTGCGAGATTCAGGAGGCAATGCCCCACAATTTTTGCACTGACATCACTTGTTCATCAATGAGTGGTGTGACTGCTGGTTGTGTGCACGGTTTTAAGTTTGCTTGAGTTCTGGGAATCAGGACATGAAGTTCAGCTGCACAGGAAGGACATAATGTGACTCAAATGGAGGAATAAGGGGAGGAAAAGGGGTAAACAGTGAAGGGGTGCACCACTGTAAATGGCACAGAGGAGAAATGGGAAGGAAAAACTGGACTCTTTGCTGTTCAAAATATAATTTAAAGATATGTTTGTCAAATTACAAAAAAAAACAAACAGTATTTAGTGACAGTATTTAACAATAAAATTATTTAACTGAATAACTAGACGGCATTCAGATGCATAACCTGAGAAGGGTGTACTGCTGCATGCAGTTATTTACAGAGTCGTGTTTGTGCGTGCGCGCGCGCATGTGTATGTGATGGTCTGAGGTCATGTTGGCTCTGTGATGGACTTGTCACGATTTTCTCTGGTTTCTTTCGTGTATTATCTGTGTATTACCTCAATTGGCATTCACATTGATCATTAAAAAACAGGCGAGGGGCCTGATGAAACACAAGGGGAAACATTTGATGCTAATGAACTGGTGAGACACCTTGAGGAAGGAGCCATAAGATAGCCGAGCTTGTAGAAGGAAATGAGAATACAAAGAATCAGAAAGACTAAGAATACAAGTGAGTACAGAGGGCAGATATAAGACATGAGTACATTGGTACAAATGATCCACCGGCCATCTTCAAATATGTGCATAATTGTCAGACTACAAAGTGACTTACAGGAAGCTGGGTAGTTTTTCAAACAATCACTGTGGTGTTTGCAAACTGTCACATAAGTGTTTGCATGTAACTCGAAACTGAAATGTCAAAAGTGGCTGGCTACATCTTTTAATGTGCCCACAGATGCTTGGTTTGCAAATGGTTGTTTCAAAATAAAAGTCTACGCTAGTACACACACCAACTTTTCGAAACACACACAACAAGCAAGCAAGCGAGGCATAAGCAGAACACCAAATTGATATCAACCATGTAAGACAAGTGTGTAATAAGGAGCATCTGTAATATGTGATTCAATTGGCACAATGGAAATAACTTACAGAATTTCTTTTTCACGACTAATTTTTAACATTAAAAAGACTCTAACATAGCCAACATGGTTTTCATGAGTTCAGGCACAGAGAAGCTCATGCTTTGATTCCCGTCTGCTCACTGGTAGTGGTGTGTGATGTCAGCGTGGACGAGGCTTCTCTGCAGAGAGCCTGTCGTCATCTCTTTGCAACCCCCCCCCCTTCATTCCTAACCCCTCCCCTCAGTTCCAGGTTCCTTGTGTCCTCTCCATGCCCTCGCCCTGGTTGATCTTGAGCCGTGAATCCTGTCAGCTTTCCAAAATTCGCTCTTCAGCAGCTAGTCTGCCGTGTCAGGCCGGCTCTGTTCGGCTCACTCAGCACCTGGCTTCAGACCCCCCCCCGGCGGGCAAGGTGGAAATGAAGTCGCGCGGCCATTCTCCAGCCTGCTGGCATGACTGGGTTAGATGGATGGACAGAAAGGGGAGAGATTTTTGGTTGAATGGGGGCAACAATATGAAGGTGATTACAAAGAGAAAAGGTGCAGATATAAAGGCACGGAGGAGAAACAAAAGACAGACAGAGTGCTAAAACGGGGATTGAAAAGCGCGAGACTGGAGACCAATGGGGAAGAGAGGACAGAGTAGCAAGCAGATGTTGAAAGGCTGAGAAGAGACAAAGAGATCAAGAAAGGCGGGGAGAAAGACATGAGGGTGAAATGGAAAGAGAATCAGACAGCAAAAGAGAGGAGGCATCGGAGGGGTGGGGGTGGGAGTTTATCTGTCATTTAGTTCTAGCCAAGGTCTGATGGCTGTTCTCTGAGCCTCTCTCAAGTGCAGCATGGCTGTAATGGCTTGCTGGATTGTTGGTCCCTTCGGCCTGGAACACGACTGCCGATCTAATGAGGGACGGATGTCTGATGTCTCTGAAGACCTTGAATAAAACTGAAGTGGGGCTGTCTATGTAAATATGTGTTGTACATACAGAGAGGGAGGTGATCTTTTGGGCTGCTCTTCAATCCACAAATTTATTTTCATGAAATTAGACACAAACGGTGGTCAATTATTAACCTGAGGCATCTGAAAAAGATCATGCTCCTTGTCTCTTGTGTGAGTGTGTGCATACTAACTTCCACACCAAGTGCTCAAGCTGTAAAGACTAACAAGTTACATCTTGAGCTGGACGGGCGAGTCCACACCTTTACTTGAAGTGTTTACCAACTTTTTTGTGTAAACAGTGTCAGCTCATGTCAATCAGTTTATTTGTCTTTCTACCAACACTCATCACTGTGTAATCTGTTTTTTTGCCGGGTGCCTGAATGGCAGATGAAAAAAATTTAAATCTCATTTTCTTAATTCAATTTGAAGATTACACTTTGCAATTAAAATAAGACGTACTCAACTCAAGGGTAAGAACTTCAATGGTTATTTAACATCTGTTCCACTTATTTAAAGCAATTTTCTTGAAGAACTTCCATTTGTATCATGAGAGCAACTTCATGATTTTTCCAAGGACAAAGCAGCTTTTCCAATATGTTCCGGCTTGAAGTAAATAGAGAGCTGTTAACCATTTGTGATAAAGTCTCATTTAGGTGGGATAAGATCCTTAACCCAAAATAAATAAAATGTACTTGGAAAGATACTGTTTTTTGCAAGTAAGTACAATAGGTGGGAACTTTGTGTGGTGGAGCAAAAATAGTTTTTGATATGTTCTCTGTCATTTGAAATCGGTGGCTAAGGGTGGTTGGCCTGAGAATTATCAACCATCACACCTTGTTCATGGGTCAAAGTGCCTTTGCGCAAAACATTAAGCCTTAGGTTGCTTCCTCTGTGTGTGTGTGTGTGTGTGTGTGTGTGTGTGTGTGTGTGTGTGTGTGTGTGTGTGTGTGTGTGTGTGTG
>JASSRZ010028153.1:0-21973 GCA_032164315.1 Malacoctenus gilli | reverse complement strand
CACACACACACACACACACACACACACACACACACACACACACACACACACACACACACACACACACAGAGCAGAGGAGAGCAGAGCAGAGCAGAGCAAAAAACTGCCATGCAAAATGCTGAACGCTCGAAGCAATTTCGGCTCAGGTTTCTCGCCTGGAGAGACTTCCACACACAGCGGAGGCGAGCGCCTCGGATCAAAACTGTCGGCTGGAGGACTGGAAGTTAACCTGCGCTCCCGGCTGAGCCGTTGTTTTCCCAGCGGTAAACAGGAATCCCCTCCAAAGATATCCAGTGACTGGCTGCGTTTTAATCAAAAACAACACAGTTGATAGCAGAGCCGAGCAAATACGGTGACATCTGATGAGCTTGAGGTCCGCCTGTGTGTCCCCTCCCTTTTCTTTATCTCTGTTCAGTCCTCCCCAATAAAGGATAATGAAGAACTTACACATGTCTTAACTCATTGTTATCTCCACATCTCTATCAGAACATACACCGTTCCTGAGACTGCAGTGGCAACCCAGCAAGGGGGCGGTGTGTGTGTGTGTGCGTGTGTGTGTGTGTGCGCGCGCGCAAAGAAGTCCATTATGACACACTGTTTTCCTTTTCCTGCTTGAGCGAAGCCTGTGTGGCCACGGCAGCTCCACTTTTTCTCTCTGTCAGGTCCTGTTCAAGCCTGGAACGGTGGTCACAGCTGTGTTTGAGCCCCCCCTCCCCTTTTTTTTCTCTCGGGGGTCGGGGGGGGGGGTCAAAACGTGAGATACTGGTGAGTCGAAAAGGCTCCGGTCTCCGCGTCTGTTGACACGCTTCATTGAATAAATGCCCCCATCATCCTCCCTGAAACGCTTCCCTTTACAGGATTAAGCTCTGACAAACACCTCTTTATCTCAGCCTCGGAGGCCCCGCAGTCGCCCACCGCCTCCTGTAACCGTTTGATGGGAAACGAGTCACAGGACGATTCCATCGTGAGTCCGCCGGGGCCAATGCCCGCCGTCCCAGCTGGGACCACAGCACGCAGGTCCAATGACAGTGGGCTCCGATGCTCGTGTTTATCACCCCCGCATTTAAAACCCCGACGTCTGCGGTCCCCCAAAAGCAAAGTGCCCTGTGTCGGGGGGGGAATCGTAGGGACGAGTGACAAACACAGACGAGGGAAGGAGAGTGGAGAGTGGGAATAAAAAGGAGAGACCGTGGTGGGAATAAAAGTACTCTATGTTCGATCACGCTTCAAAGGTAGGTGTGACTTTAATTTTGTACTTTCTTATGGTGCTTTGCTTCCCAGTGCTGTCAGACTCATCTTGGAGGGGGGGGGGTTAAAATATATTGCAGGAAAACTTGAGCATGTTGCTCAAAAAGTCAACAATTGCGCCTATTGATTGACTTTTGATCTCTGTATGGGTGCCTGTTCTCGCTCCATACTTTTCCTCAACCTGTGAGAGAAAGGCTCCACAGGAGTTTGTAGCATTTTGAACTTGAAATGAATTGATATCTAACATTTTCCCAGGAGCCACCTCACCAACAAACCTCACACAGCAGCAGGTCGGATTCCTCCTCCCGCTCAGAACCTTTTTGATCTCAGTGTCACAGGTCTAAAAAGGTGCAGTTTTCTGGTCCTTTGTTACTCCCGCTAAAGTCTTGCAGACTGTCTGTCTTCGCAGCTCTATGGTCTTCAGACTGCGTGTTCAAACTTCTGGCCACTTGAGTTCTTGTCAATCTTTTCATCGCTGAATGTTCTCCTCTCATGTCACAGAGACACCTTCGCTCACAGGAGATTCCCTGCGATACACAAAACTCTTGAAATCCCACAAATCCACTGCAAGTCTACAAGACGAGCAAAACAAGCAGTCGGGCCAACAGGGAATCTCTTATGAGTCGATGTTGAATCGTGCCTTTCTCCAGGGACTGCGAACCAACAACAAACGGAGCGTGATGGAGACTTTACTGCTGACTCTGCTCGGGCTGCGCACGGTGATGAGTGCGGGGTGAGTATGAGGAAGGTGAAACACGCAACTGGGTGAAAGAGCAACAGGAGGACGCTTGAAAATATTATCACTTAGAGAATCCTTTCTAAATCTGGCAACACGTCCAAAGAAATAAGGAAAAGAAGGATGCAGTCACAAGTGCAGACCCAACTGTCTGTCTCTCACGCCGAGCCGTATCTGCTTGTTTATTTCCTCCGTGTGTTGAAAGTGTAACGGAACTTTACGGTCCGTCTCTCCGACCCACATCAGGGCCGAGGGTGAGCGAGGACTTTAATCAGGGTTATCTCGGCCTGCGATAAGCAGGGTAGTTCCAGGCCCCTTCAACTCTGGTTTACAAGAGGAGGAGTGCTATCACCTGTACATGAGGGGGGGGGGGGGTTGAAGGAGGTTTAAGGAGACACAGGTGCACACAATCAGGCGGGCCCTTGATCGCCTCAGTTGTGTCAGGAAGACTCATAGAATAAAAGGGAGCTTTATTCAGTCGGTCTTCCACTGTGTTTGGTGTTTATAACCCTCTGTGAGACGATAAAACCTGCTTGTCCTTTACGACTGACAACAACTTCCTTTATTGACCACTGGATTCTCTTATAGGCAGGTGACATCACTCTCTTTGCTCTCTGGTACAGTCACTGGTGTGAACGTGTGGTGGAGGAGAGGGCGGAGCGGCTCCTGTCCCCGCGCCTGCAGCTGGAGGTGAGCTGCTCTGAGGTGTACCAGTACAACAGCCAGGGCTGGCGGCTGGACGTGGACCGGATGCGCGCCAAGCACGGGGGGGACGACGGCATCGCTCTGTACTACAGACAACAGGGGCCTCAAGCCTCCTGCTTTTTGTTCAAGTAAGCGGGGAGAGCTCCTCTCTTGTTTGTGGCCCCGTGACCATTTAAACCAGAGAATACACTGACCCGCTGCCACCTCAGACCCCCAGAAACAGAGAGCCAGACGGTGAACAAGACAGTGAAGAGCTGCTGTGAGGGCTGGGCCGGGGCCCACTGCACTGACGGTGAGCACCCAGAACGGAAGTCGGCGGACCAGATGAAATTCTTCACACACATCCGAGTAGGCTACAGCCAACCCACCAACGAAAAATAAAAGCCTTTAAATTGATTTGCGTTCAGACTCATAAACGGCTAGCGAGTGCTTGAGTGACACATCTTGCTGACGTGTTGGAGGGCGAGCGGGTGACCTGGTACACTTTTGTACACTCCTGTATACTCGAGCCGCATACTGGATAGGTTTTCTGCCCCCCCCCCCCCAGGTGTGGGCGTGAGGGGTCACTGCTTCTCTACGTGGAGCTGTGATGAGTTTCCTGGGGTTCACAACTCTTCTCTGGTGGCCATGGAGCAGTGCTGCAGCAGCCTGTGGGGACTGAGCTGGAGGAACGCCTCCGACCACACCTGCCTGTCCTGCACATACACTCTGCTGCCAGGTCGGTCAACGCACGCACGCACGCGTGCACGCGCACGCCCGGGCGCACGTCCCTCTGCGATGGATCAAAACAGGGTTCCATGCGCACACAGTAAGGCTGCCCCTGTGTGCCTCCTTGCAGACTCGCAGTCCTCTCCCATGGTGCGCAGCGGTTTGCTGGGCAGCGCTCGGCTCCGGCAGGCCTCGGCCACCTGCATGTCGTGGGGTGGAGCGCACTACCGCACTTTTGACAGGAGGCACTTCCACTTCCAGGGCAGCTGCACCTACATGCTGGCCTCCTCCTCCGACGGCACCTGGGCCGTGTACATCAGCACCGCGTGCGACGGCCGAGGAGACTGCAGGAAGGTAGCGTCACATTTGCCTCTGAGATGAGTCGCTATTTGGGATGAAGCGTCGCTCCTTTTGCTTCTTCACCTTCACTTTGATGTCTGTGCTCGCAGGCACTGAGGATGATGCTGGGTCTGGATCTGGTGTCAGTTCGTCACAGGAACTTAACCCTGAACACCCTCCCTGTTCCACACGGAGAGCCTCTCTTTCAGAACGGTAAATTAACGTTGTCTCGGCGTAAGGAACATTTATGATTGTGTCTGGGAGGCACCGTGGATCTGTGGTCTGCACGTGTCTGCTGCCACGTCCAGCGAGGTTTTCCTGTGAACGCTCAACAGTCTGCAGTGGACCAGTCTGGGCCAGTTCTGGTCCACTCGGGTCAGGTGGCGATTCAGTTACTCACAGCGGAATGACACATGCAACATTCACTGTCACATTCACATGAACGTGTCTCCTGTCATGACCATTGTTCCTGTCCTGTCCAGGAGTGACTGTCCACTGGCTGGGGGACTTTGTGTTCGTGGAGAGCGGCCTCGGGGTGAGACTCAAGTTTGACCTGGCCAACACCGTGCACCTGACGGTGACCGCCGAGCACCTGGCAGCGACCAGGGGGCTCTGCGGCATCTACAACAATGACCCAGACGGTGAGCGTCAACCAATTCCCCACCATCGCTTGACTCTTTCAATACCCGCCACGCCACGTGACACGTGTGTCTGTGTTTCCTGCTGCAGATGACTTCACCACAATGAGTGGATCTGTGTCCATGTATGCCGCCAGCTTTGGCAACTCGTGGAAAGTTCCGGACCAGCACAATGAGGTAGCCCATTGACGTTTCTCAACTCTTTTTGTCGTTTGCAACAACATAGTAGAACTCGTTTGACTGAACGTGATCGCTGAAGACTGCGTGTGCGTCCCCCTCCTTTGTCTCCCGTGATGTCCTCAGGACTGCAGCGACGCCGCAGAGCTGGGCCACAGCTGTGACGTCACCGGAGACCACGCCCTACGCAGGCAGGCCCAATCAGAGTGCCGCCGACTGCTGGAGGAGCCCTTCACACACTGCCACCACCAGGTCAGACCCTCCATCAGTGTCACACTTCATCCAGATCCCGATCGCTTCTCGCAGTGGGACTGCTACTGGATTCTGCTGCGAAAGCTGCTTTCGTTGCGTCCAAACTGATATCTCCCAAAGATGAACTTTTGCCAAACGTCGTCCGAAATCGCTGATTTGAATGCTTGCGTCTTTCCAGCTGGACCCCGCAGTCTACACAGACACCTGTCTCTACCTGTACTGCAGCCTGCCACCCAGAGATCGGGAGGGGGCGGTGTGCGACACCTTGGCCAGCTACGCCCGGGAGTGTGCCCAGCAGCATATTGTCATTTCGTGGAGGACGCCAACGCTCTGTGGTAAAGAACATCGCAGTGAAGCTGTATAGCGCAGAGAAACAGTCCTGTGGTCTCTCAGGAAGCAGTTCTTCATCTTTTCACACTTTGTAGTCACACACTGACACAGTCAAGTCTCTTATATTGTCGTGTCCAACTGATTTCTCCTCAGCAATCAGCAGAATTGTCCTTGTTAATCTGCCCACCCCCCCCCCCCCACCCCCCAATTTTTTGTCTCTCCAGCTCGCGCCTGTCCCAGAGGTCAGGTGTTCTCAGACTGTGTGTCCTCCTGTGCCCCCAGCTGTACCTCCCCCCAGCCCCCCAGACCCGCTGCAGCCGTGGGCCAGTGCAGGGAGGAGTGCGTCGGGGGCTGCGAGTGTCCGCCCGGTCTCTACCTCCACGATGGCCTCTGTCTGAAAAGGGACGAGTGTCCCTGCTTCCACCGCAGACGCACCTACCAATCGGGCGACAGGATCCAGCAGAGATGCAACACCTGGTGAGGCGTCGCCGCGGCCCCTCCCAAACAGCCCGCTTTCTCCTCTCGGAAGCTTCTCAACATTGTGGTCACTCTCCATCCTCCCAGCGTGTGCAGAGCAGGTCAGTGGCAGTGCACCAGGGAGAAGTGTGCAGCCCAGTGCACCCTGATGGGGGCGCTGCAGGTGACCACGTTCGACAAGAAGAGGTATTCACTGCAGGGAGGAGACTGCCCCTTCATTGCGGTCGAGGTGAGAAACAGAATACGAGTACATGCAATAAATGACAACTTTTAGTTTATGTGGTGGACGTCTCATAATGCCTGTGTGTGTGTGTGTGTGTGTGTGTGTGTGTGTGTGTGTGTGTGTGTGTGTATGTGTGTGTGTGTTCAGGACTTCATGGATGGGAAACTGTTTGTGAGTGTGTATTGTGGGGAGTGCACAGGAGGAGGAGGAGGAGCAGGAGGAGGACTGGGTTGTCTTAAGGAGATGTCAGTCACAGCACTCCGTACCACAGTCACCATCACTGACACTGGTGAGTTCGTTCGAACATGTATGTGTCCGTGTCTTCTCGATGATATCAAGCTCTCGTATGGTGTGAAGAAGTTGGTGCTCAAAGCATCAATGAACACATGATCATGGTTTGAATGTGCAGTAAGCCCTATCTGTCAACAATATTCCATGGCTCTGTATTGTGAACGCAAATAATTCAGTGTGTTCATTGTCAGGGATGGTGACGCTGAACAATCAGAGGGAATCGTTGCCCTTGGCGACAGGGGACCTGGTCGTGCGGCGGGCCTCGTCTTCGTTCCTGCTCGTCCAGACGTTTGGCGCCCAGCTGCTCTGGTACCTGGACGGGCCCCTGCTTCTCATCACTCTGCAGCCTGGGTTTGCAAACAAGGTGATCCTCACACGCCACCTGCAACCTGGGTTTAGGTGTAAACAACAACAAACTGGAGCAATTTCTGCTGTACTTGAACAGTCCAAGTGAAGCATTTTTTCTGTTTGCGTTGCCATCTTTGAGGTGCGTGGCTTGTGTGGAACGCTGACCTGGAACCAGCACGATGACTTCACGACTCCAGAGGGGGACGTGGAGAGCAGTGTGCTGTCCTTCGCTGGCAGATTCACAACAGAGCGCTGCGCTCTGCCACTGGGGGCTCCACCTGACCCTTGCTCCACCTACACTCAGAGGAGAAACTACGCCGAGACCGTGTGTGCCGTTGTCCACAGCTCGGTCTTTCAGGTCTGTGCGCGGAGAAGCTGTGCGTCTCACACATCCCTCCACTTCCTTCACCCACCACCCGCCACCCTCTGCTGCTGTAGGTGTGTCACGATGTGGTGGAGAGGGAGCCCTACTTCCGGCTCTGCCTGTCGGAGGTTTGCGGCTGCGCTCCCCACCGGGCGTGTCACTGCACCGTGCTCACTGCCTACGCCCAGCACTGCGCTCAGGAGGGCGCGGCAGCGCAGTGGCGCAACCACACCTTCTGCCGTAAGAAAGCGCAGTTTCGTGCTTCGATCGTGCCGCCAAACATCGAAACTCCGTCCATTTGTTCAGTTGATTGATCTCTGGCTCAGCAAAATAGGTCGATGTTGGCAAAGTGAGCTAATACCTTCGAGAAGGTGGAGCAGGTCCAAGAAAGACATTGTCGTGCTGCTCTGTGTTCCCCAGCGGTGCAGTGTTCAGGTGGGCAGGTGTACCAGGAGTGTGGCCCGGCCTGCAACGGGTCCTGTTCAGACCTGCGACACGGCTGGGGCTGCGACGACGACGGCGGCGGCGGAGGTCAGGGCGGAGGTCACGGGCCGTGCGTTCCCGGTTGCCACTGCCCACCGGGACTGCTGCGGGACCACCAGGGCCAGTGCGTGCCCGTCACTCTGTGCCCCTGCGTGCAGGGAGACAAGACGCACTCGCCAGGAGCTGTGATTCAAAACAACTGCAACACCTGGTAGGTGTCAAACGGACGTCACCCTGCAGGGGTGTGACCCGGACGGTTCAGCTGATGTGGTGATCTGAATTTTACCACCGCATCACAAAAGTCCACCTTACTCTTACAATCAGAATTTATGATAGTAGTAACAATAAAAAAGGGTACTAGATACAGGAGGATGATGCAACATACAATCTGCATTTAAAAGCACTTGTGCAGACTTTCCACACAAACACCAGCAGGGAACGGATCTACGACCAGGATGCACTGAGGATTCTGGACAATCCGACGAAGATACCAAACTGCTTGCAGCTCCGTTAAGTGTGTTTGAGTATTCGAACACGTTGTGTTCGATGAAGGACTTGGAGGAATGTGTTGAAACCTCTTTGCATGCGTGCAAGCCTGATGAAACGAGACCCCGACAGTGATAATCTGTGATTCATGTTCATTCATGTTCTACGAGACGCAGCAGATCTCCCTTCATGGCTCCACTGTGGTGCAAGAGCTCTGATGAAATCACTCTATGCTCCTGCTCTCTGGTCCAGGATAGGTTGATTTCATCACATTTCTTCCCCACATCCACACGACTGCGGCTCTGCGCATGCGGGCCGTTAATCCTTGCTGCCGCGATTCCGAGCCGTCCGAGCGGTGGCTGAAGACTTCCTTTTCTTGCCTTTTGTTTTCTTTGTGCGCGCTTTGTCCTACTTTTGTGTGAAGGAGCTTTTATTGGCCTGCTGCTATCTGCTATCTGTCTTCCTGTTGACCTGTCGTATTCCATCGGGTTGATTATTACACCGAGGAGAGCATCCAAGTCTTCCGTATGATCCTTCCGGTGAATACCGCTGATGAAGGCTTCAATGTTGACGAGCACAACCAGCCCCCCACTGTCCTGGGCTATTTTCCTCTTGAATCGGGGCTGCACCAGATGAAGAAAACATGCAAAATACCACGCAGCTGCAACGTGAATACACCTTGATCCAAGTGTGTCTGTCTGTCTGTCTGTCTGTCTGTCGGTCGTTTTACTTCGCAACAGCGTGTGTGAGCGCGGGCACTTCAACTGTAGCCGGGAGCGCTGCGAGGAGGTCAACCGGTGTCCCGGCTCTCTGGTCTACTCCCCGCGCTCCTGCCTCCTCACCTGCTCCAGCCTGGACCCCCCCGGCCAGCGGCAGCAACGGCGGGGGGCCGGCGTGGCACAGTCCAGCTGCAGGGAGCCCCTGTCGGGCTGCGTCTGTCCTCAGGGAACTGTCCTCCTTGTGGGTGATGTCTGAACAGCGTTTCAATGAAAGTTGGAGGCGCAAATGTGGACAGTCCACGAATAAGGTGTGTGTCTCTCTGACCGCAGGGGGACCGCTGTGTGCTGCCGGACGAGTGTCCCTGTCGCCACAATGGCCGGCTCTACTACAGCAACGACACCATCACCAAAGACTGCAACACCTGGTAAACACAAACAGCAGTCTGACTGCATCGGGCTCCGGTAAAGTACAACCCCCCCCCCAGCTTTGCTGCATTCCCCTCCGTGCAGTACCTGCAAGGAGCGCCGCTGGCACTGCAGCCAGCACACCTGCGCCGGTGTGTGCGTGGCGACCGGCGACCCGCACTACGTGACCTTCGACGGCCGCTGCTACTCCTTCCTGGGCGACTGCCAGTACGTTCTGGCCAGGGAGGCCGGCGGCTCGTTCAGCGTGACGGCAGAGAACGTCCCGTGCGGCAGCACGGGCGTCACCTGCACTAAGTCGGTCACGCTCAGCCTGGGGAACACCGTCATTCACCTGCTGAGAGGTAGGCAGGAGGATGGGGGCCAGCTGAGCTGAGGGTGGAGGGCCCACAGACTGTGTTGACTGGCCGATGCTTTCTTCCTCCTCCAGGCAAAGCTGTGACGGTCAACGGGATGCCCGTCACCTTGCCCAGGTCCTACAGTGGCAGCGGTCTGACTCTGGAGCGAGTCGGCCTGTTTGTGTCCCTCTCCTCGCGGGTGGGGCTCACGCTTTTGTGGGACGGAGGTAGGACACGTTCAGCTCCCCTCAGTTCCAGCTGTGAACTGAGGCAGATGTTTGGCCTTTGGTGCACTGCATGAAAACCAATGTTTTCATGGCTTCCATGTGAAGTATTCTGTTGAAACTCTCCCGTTTGAGGCACTCAATCGGTCCGAACAGCTGGCGAACGCTGATGATCCCATGTTTCTTCCTCAGGCATGCGCGTGTACGTGCGTCTGGCGGCCCATCTGCGGGGCCGGGTCGGAGGCCTGTGCGGCAACTTCGACGGCGACGCGGACAACGACTTCACCACGAGGCAGGGGATCGTGGAGTCCACGGCCGAGCTGTTCGGCAACTCCTGGAAGGTCAGCCCCTCCTGCCCCGACGTGGCCAATCAGGACCTCCGAGACCCCTGCGCCGTAAGCGAAGCGTGCACAGGTGACTTCTTTGATACGGCCGTTTGGCCTCCGCACTTCTGGTCTCAGGAGGGCTTTTTTGGTGTTCAGCTGAACCCCTACAGGGTGACGTGGGCCAGGAAGAAGTGTGCTGTGCTGACTCAGGATCTGTTCTCACCGTGTCACGCCGAGGTGCCCTTCCAACAGTATTACGACTGGTGTGTGTTCGATGCCTGTGGGTGAGTGACGGTTTTACACAAGTCGTCCAGCCATGTTTCGTCAATGCATCCATCCATCCTTGAATAAAAGCACATTTTCACTCTATCCAGCATCACACAATGCAGCCATGCTACGGTCAAAGGGTTTCAGTGTTTTCTTGTGTGCCTTTTATTTCCAGCTGTGATTCTGGAGGAGACTGCGAGTGTCTTTGCACGGCCATCGCCGCCTATGCCGAGGAGTGCAACCGCAGAGGGGTCTACATCCGCTGGAGGACCCAGGAGCTCTGTCGTATGTCAGAGGCTTTTTCTCCCAAACACTCGTACGCAGAGTCACGCCTGCGCGCACGTGACGCCGAGCATCTGTTTCCTCTCCCGACGCAGCTCTGCAGTGTGAAAACGGGCTCGTGTACGATCCCTGCGGCCCCGCGTGCTCGCTGGCGTGCCCTGGCGTACAACGCAGTCCGCACTCGCAGTGTGGAGCCCTGTCCTGCATGGAGGGCTGCTTCTGCCCCGCCGGCACCGTCCGGCACGGTGAGAAAACGTCTGTCGGTCGAAACCAATGAAGTTCCTGTGAGGTTGCGAGTTTGGTTTCGTAATCGCGGGCCCAGTTCTTTTGGGCATCGCTTGAAGGCCTTGGGACTCTCCAGGCCCCGAGAGTCGTAACATCCTGCTCTGAGAGCGAGCGCTCCAATATTTCGACTTGCTTCAGCGCGCCTCTCGCTCTGCTGTTCTCCTGAACAGGTGACAGCTGTGTGGTCCCCAGCCAGTGTCCATGTGAGTGGGAGGGTTCCCTGTTTCCACCCGGAACAACCGTCAGCCGGCATTGCCAGAACTGGTCAGTGTCGGAGAAGGGTGCGCAACGCCGTTCCGTCGTTAAGGGAGGGCAATTCTTTACAGCACAAGTCTGTGTGTGTCTCTTGGTGTCCAGCTCCTGTGCGGACGGTTCGTGGCAGTGCGAGGGCGTGCCTTGCCCTCCCCCGCCACCCCCGTGCCTGGACTCGGAGTTCACCTGCGCGGGGGGCCGCTGCATCCCCTCTCAGTGGGCGTGCGACAACCAGGACGATTGTGGCGACGGGTCAGACGAGATCTGCCCGTCCACCTGCTCGCCGGGCCAGTTCCGCTGCTTAAGCACGCCGAGGTCCGGTAAAACTCGGTCTCTACATGAACCTCGGAGCTCGGTCACCTCACTGGGCGTATATAACACGTGAATGTGACAGTTGGCCGTGAGGCATAGTCGGTCACTTGGGTTTAGTGTGTTTTTGCACAGATGTGTGCCTGTTATGGACGTGTGAAATTCAGTGAACATCTGATTCTGATAGAGAAATACCAGAGACCCCCGAGGACCCTTCGGCCTCCCACGGTGCTAAAATGTTCCGCCTTCTGTTTTCTGTGAGTTGGAGTCGAGATATTTCAAGAATGTCACTTCGCTGTCACGTTCCCCTCGACGTACACCTTGCAGTGGGCCGTGTTTGAACCTGGCTCTGCGTTGCGACGGCCACCCGGACTGCGCTGACCAATCGGACGAGGAGTTCTGCGGACCCACCGCCCCTGCGCCCCTGTGCCCACCGGGGGAGTTCCAGTGCAGCAACGGCAAGTGCTTGGCCGCCAGCCGCGTGTGTGATGGACGTCTGGACTGTGGCTTCGCGGACGGATCTGACGAACAAGGTGAAGCATCGACAGCCAGAGCCACAGAATGCTGCCGTGTCACCGCATTACCTGATGGCAGCCTAACATATTGCGGGTGCTAACCTGATGCTTTTTCTACCTTTTGTGTTCATGTGAAATGCAATGAGCTGCACTTGTGTTGCTGCAGACTGTGGTGTGGTGTGCAATGAGGGGGAGTTTCAGTGCGCAGGAGGGCGCTGCATCCTCTACCTGCACCGCTGCGATGGCCATGACGACTGCGGGGACCTCAGTGATGAGAGGGGGTGTGTCCTCTTTCTAGTCAGTTCATGCACGGTCACCACCACGAGTTGTTTCTGAGCGATGACTCAGGTTTCTGTGTCTCAGCGCAGGGACGACGAGGTCCCGACATTTTTGGTGGGCTGTTACGGTCTGTGGCCACTTGGGGAGGTTTGTGCTCTCTGAGATCTCGTAGCTTTGTCTGCGTTTCAGGTGTGTGTGCGCACCAGGAGAGTTTCAATGCCCTGGCGATCAGTGTGTCCCTGGAGACAGAGTGTGTGATGGACACAGAGACTGTCCCTCAGGGACAGATGAAGACGTTTGTCCAAGTAAAGGTACGCACACTCATACCATGCTGACTTGTAGGTGTGAACACATTACTTTCTCACTATTCTCTTCCCCTCTGTTTACTTGTTGTCCTCTGGTATTGATGCTCGCCGCCCCCCCGTGTCTGGCAGTGACCTGTGCTCCAGACCAGTTTGCTTGTCATGATGGAACCTGTGTTGCTGCTGCTCAGCTTTGTGATGGAGCGGCAGACTGTCCGGGCAGGGAGGATGAAAACAGAACCAACTGCTTTACCGTCACCACGACAACATCTGCCCCACTGGTTACCCCGACTTTAAGTGAGTTTCGAGTCTAAGAATCAGAGATGCCGAACAAGGAAAGGGTTTACACCTGAAAGCAAAGATGTCTCGTTCTTCACTCTATTCTTTTCAAATGCACACACGATTTTTGCTCCCTTTTGAAGCTTGCAGGTCCTACGAGTTCAGCTGTGCCACGGTGCAGCAGTGTGTGCCTCTGGCCTGGCGCTGCGACGGCGAGACGGACTGTATGGACGGCAGCGACGAGCAGCAGTGCTCCGCCCCATGCGGCCCGGCTCAGGTGCAGTGTCTCAGTGGGGACCAGTGTGTGGACTACCAACAGCTCTGTGATGGGGTCGCACACTGCAAGGACGCCTCAGACGAGAGTATTGACAACTGTGGTAAGATGCTGTAAACACCAGCGTGGCTTTCTTTTCCAAGTGATCCTTGAAGTTCTTCCCGTCAAGTTCAAATAAGGTATTCGTGTCGCTATGAGTACTCCTTCCTTTGTGCCAGGCTCTGCCCGGATCCCTCCTTGTCCCGGGAGCTTCTCCTGTGACAACCGCACCTGTGTGAACATGTCTCAAGTCTGCAACGGCATCCCCGACTGTCCGCGGGGCGACGATGAGTTGGTGTGTGGTGAGTTCTGGCTCGATAGGGAGAGAGAGAGGCAGGTGAGGATGGATGGAGGATGGGAGGGATTGGAAGGAAAAACCACGTGTAAGCACCACAGACTTTGCTTGGTGTTTTTGGTTGAAAGGGGGGTTAAGAGGAGGGAAGCATTTGGACATTCCCAGAGGCACCCCAGGGTTACCGTACGCGTAGGTGGTGGCTGCTTATTGCAACTGAGCAGCCATTCCTGTGCAACGTCACCTTACGTGGCTGTGCAGACAGGAACTACTGGAGGAAATGGTTTGTAATCGAAGGAATTTTGTTTCTTTGTAGATAAGACTGTTTCACCAGCGCCCCCCGGTGGAAGGAACACCACAGCCACCTGCTCTGAGTTCACCTGTATGGATGGAACCTGCATCCCCTTTAACCTGGTCAGTCTCAGACAGATGCATCATGAATCTACAGGCCGAAACGAAGCTTGGTGTTGTGCTCATCGTCCCCTACTTCCTAGGTGTGTAACGGCGTAGCAGACTGCCCTGATGCCTCACTGGCCCCACTCGGAGGCCCCTCCGATGAACAGGGCTGTCTGGCGTGGAGCTCCTGGGGCCCCTGGAGCGCCTGCAGCGCCACCTGTGGGACAGGCGTCACGAGTCGCCACAGGTCCTGTCCGCAAGGAGACCCGTTGCGTCTCTGTCAGGGTCCGGATGTGCAAAGACAACAGTGCTTCAACGTTACCTGCCCCGGTATGTTACTCTGGGATGTGTTTAAAGTACGATAAACTGAGTCTGCCATCAGATTGATGTACAACCGACCGGTGTTCCTTTACTCAGTGGACGGTCAGTGGTTGCTGTGGACGAGCTGGTCGGCCTGCTCCAGAAGTTGTGACGGCGTGCAGGTCAGACACAGAGGCTGCATCCCTCCACGCTACGGTGGCAGAGACTGTCCCCAGCTCCCCGGAGCATCCAACCTCTCCACGGAGATCCGTACGAGTCGTCTTTCTTTCTGCAACTCACATATATTCCATTGGACAAAAACAGTGAATGAGGAAGATCAAGTTCCTGCAGATGTGCTCACGTCTGAACAATGCTTCGATAAACTTCCTGTTGTGAATAGACGGGAAGTCAGCCAGGCGCAGAAAATGATCTCCTCTCCTTTAACTTCCTGTCCTGATCCAGAACCGTGTTCCACCGACGTCTGCGCCAACACCAGCTGTCCCGCCGGCCTGGTCAGACACAGCTGTGCCCCCTGTCCTAAGTCCTGTGCCCACATCAGCAGCGGAGCCCCCTGCCATCCCACAGCACCCTGTTTCTCAGGTCGGTTTCAGCCCAGGAAGCGGGGTGTGAACCGGGTCACTGCACTCTGCACTTCTGAATTGACAAAGATTTGCCGCCACAAGCCTTTCTTCTCTTTTTCAGGCTGCTGGTGCCCAGAGGGTCAAGTGATGAGCCACACCCAGCAGTGTGTGTCACCGGAGGAGTGTGTGTGCGAGGTGGCAGGCGTGCGGTACTGGCCTGGCCAGCAGATCAAGGTGGACTGCGATATCTGTGCCTGTGAAAGAGGACGTCCTCAGAGGTGTCAGCCCAACCCGGACTGCTCAGGTGAGCTGTCGCTGCGGCTGTTGCTGTTCCTCCTTTTTGGATTAAAGTCAGAACATGGCACATGCTCAGCTGGGTCCACCCTGCAGTGCTCTGCGGCTGGTCCTCGTGGTCGGAGTGGGGCGAGTGTTTGGGACCCTGCGGGGTCCAGAGTGTCCAGTGGTCCTTCCGAAGCCCAACCAACCCCAACAAACACGGAGACAAAAGGCCATGCAGGGGGATCTACAGGAAGGCCCGACGGTACTGTGACTGACAGTACAGTTGACAGCCTGTGTCAACACTGTTACATCGGAGCCTCTCCTTTTGGAAGAGCCCGCTCCACTCGATCCCTCCAAAGAGTGCTTTGTGCCACGTGATCACTTGTCGTTTGTCTGTGTGCGTGCAGCTGTCAGACGGACCCTTGCGAGGAGTGCGAGTACCAGGGTCAGTCCCATGCAGTGGGGGAGCGGTGGCGGTCCGAGCAGTGCCGGTTATGCCACTGTCTCCCCAACCTGCTGGTGCAGTGTTCCTCCTACTGTCCGTACGCTGCCACCGGGTGTCCCCAGGTACGACAAATCCTGAGTGTGTTTACCGAGCACGCTTGTTTTATTCCTTTTTTCTGTCCTATCTCGTGCAACAGTCCCGATTCTGCAGTTTACACTTGATATTCAGTGCAGCAGGCGGCCCAGCCATGTGGCTTACTTGATCTGTGTGTCACTGCAGGGTCTGACGTTGATACCTGGAGAGGGAGACAAATGCTGCTACTGCCAAGGTAACCTCACAGTCCAGCTTTCAAATTGAAAGTCAACAATCTTTTCAGGGCCATGAAGCCAGTGCCAAATTACATGGTGATATTTTACTTTTGAAGTAGGGTTTCTTTTCTTATCATAGTACTTGTATTTTTGCCACACTTTAAGGTCAAAACGACACGGTACACGTGACGGTTCGCCCTGTCACTCTGACCTCCAAACCAGCAGAGGGAGTCACTCCCCTGGTTCCCACATATCCACTTCCTCCTGGAGGTCAGTCCATTCGTATGCATGTGGGGTTTTTTGTTTGCCACGAGATCTACGAAATCTTTCTTCTGACATATTTCCTTCCTTCCTGTCAGATGAGTGCTGGTCTCCTCTGGGTGTCCAGACTCTCCCAGCCTCCAGTTTCAGGGCCTCGTCCCAGCAGGATGGCCACCCGCCAGAGGCAGCCCGGCTCCACGGGTGGGACCCTCATAGGGACCTCCAGGTACACTGTGGCTGATGATCGTATAGGCATCTGGCCTCGTTCCTATTTCTCAGAGCCAAACCATGTGTTTAGTGTGTTAGTTACAAATACTTTACATCACTGTGTCGTCGATGAGCAGGGTTGGAGTCCCGTACCCGAGGAGTATAAGGACCTGCCTCAGCGCACGCCTGACGCCGCGCCCAGCGGCAGCCCGCAGAGCCCTTACCTGCAGGTGGACCTGCTCAGACCGTACAACATCTCTGGTAAAGATTGATGCAGGTGCCTTCCAATGAGTGCAGATGGAATCGCTGCTTCAGCGCCGTCTGAGCTACCAAACGACTGTCACGCACTCGTCTTTGTGTCTCGTGTCTCTCGAAGGTGTGCTGACTCAGGGCGGGGGTGCGTTTGGCACATTTGTGTCCAGCTTGTACCTCCAGTTCAGTCCCGACGGGAACCAGTTGTCCACGTACAAAGAGCTTGTCACTGATGCCCGGCCCAGAGCAAAGGTCCAACACGCAACCATTATACAGCCCAACAGTTTTATTTGGCTCTTCACACTAATGTGACATTGTCCCCGCCACACTGCAGGTTTTTCTGGGTAACCATGACGATCGAGGGATCGCGGAGATCAGGCTGGACAGGGTGGTGTCGGCTCAGTTCGTCCGCCTACTGCCACACGACTTCCAGAATGGGATCTACCTCCGGCTGGAGATCATGGGCTGTGGCGATGGGGAAGGTCAGGAGCTGATTTTCTATTCCTTCATCCATTCGACCAGGCGGGCAGCGCTTCAACGCCCTGTTTTCTTGAGCAGGGGACCACTGGCTAGCCTCGTCCACCCCTCCGTCACCAGTCTCTCCAGCTGGGAGCTGCCGAGAGAAAGAGTTCCACTGTGACAACGGCCGCTGCGTGCCTGCAGGTCCTGTGGGAGTGGTCTGCGACGGCGTCAACGACTGCGGAGATGGATCGGATGAGAAGTCCTGCGGTGAGCTCACAGCCTGGATCACTTCCGGTGGCGCCAAACTCCGTCTTGCCAAGTCGATCACCGTCATCCAACTCGATGTTTGTTCCCACAGGCACACAGCCTTCGTCCGTCACCCTCAGCCCGCGCAGCTGCCCCGCTGGGCAGTTCTCCTGCCCACCACCAGGCGGTTGCATCGAGGCCAGAGAGCGCTGCGACGGGATCCCGCACTGCCCTAAAGGAGAGGATGAGAAGGGATGCCACCTCCCCGCCAACGTGACCACTCAGTCCCACAGGTGGAAGGAGATGCTCGTCACGATCAGTCGTCATCTCTGTGGTCCATTTGGAGGTGACCTCTGTTTTTTCCCCCTGAACAGGCTCTTCACTCCCACCCCTGCTCCTCTCAGGACCCCGTCCATGGCAGCCATCAGTCATCCAGCTGCAACACCCACAGTGAGGAAGCATAACAAATCTGAATTCTTTCCAAATGCCATCCAGAAGGTCGAAGCTTTCGTCGGTTCTTACCTAAAGTCTGTTTCATTCAGAATATTCAGTTTGCGAGGAGCCTCTGGTTACCGGCACTCAGCCTGCTGGCATAATGAGCAGGCACTTAGAATATGACTCAAGCTCATTTGTCTTGCGACTGGTTTGTACCATGAGTACATATTGACAGACAAACAAAGAGCTTCGCACATCACACAACACAATCATGTGTAATTGTGTATATAGTCAACAGAAAAAACACACTACAAGCCTGCCGGAAAGCCTGAGGGCTGTGGAAACTGTTTGCTTGCTTTGTCGTTTGTGTAAATGGCGGTTCATGACTCACCTCGTGAGTCAGACTTTTCACTGGCTTCTTATGTCATGGGTCTTTTAAAATTCCTGGTGTTCTTTTGTCGGGGGGGGGGGGCGTGCAACTCTGGATTAGCACCTTGGTCCATCCACTGGGGGTGCCTTTGCTTCAGTCCCCTTCCCCTGGGTGCCTGGAGGGGTCTCTGCATACACTGTACACTCAGATGTAATTAGACACCTTTCGAATGACCTACTTAGATAACTGGTATGGTACAACAGTATGCACAGTAACTTTCCACTCTCTTTTATCATTATTCGTATGATACTGTTAATAAAGTCATAAATTGTGTGATGTTTTTCCAGGTTGGAGGCCCAGGACACCATGGTGAGTCTTTCTGCTGTCTTACTGTGAAAACAAAGTGATTTTGCTCAGCAATGTTTTATCAGAAGGCCCATGAGACTGCAGGGTGTTCATGGTTGATGCCCCCCAGGTATCTGCTCCTCTCCCCTGGGCCTGGAGGACGGCAGAATCCGCTACGGTCAGCTGAGCTCCTCGTCCCACCGCGAGAACAACCCGGCTGACGCTGGGCGACTCAACATCATCCCCAACGTGTGAGTTTCCTCCGTCTTCACCTCCTCCCGCTCTCCTAAACAGCATCCTGTCGTTTGTGCACAATCCGAAGCGTCAGTCATTCCCTCTCGCTGTACGGTGGCGGGCAGGCAGGTGATGGAGCCCGGCTGGAGCCCCCTACCGACGGATCCTCATCCACATTTCGAGGTGGATTTCCTGGAGCCCACGTGGGTGTCAGGGCTGGTGACGCAGGGCAGCGAGCGCATGTGGGGGTACCTCACGAAGTACCGCCTGGCCTTCGCTTTGCGCCACAGCCTCTTCACAGACTACACTGAGAGCGGGACGCCCGGGGGCCCCGCCAAGGTGTTTACCCCATTCGTTGTTTTTGCTGGATGCTATAAAAGCAAACGATGAAATGTTGTAACGGTTTCTTGTTTGTCGCGTAGGTGTTTGAGGTGCGGATGGTGGGCAGGACCCCTGTGACCCGCTGGCTGGGGCACCTGGTCAGAGCCCGCTACATGCGGATCATCCCGACAGAGTTCAGACACACCTTTTACCTGCGGGCGGAGATCCTCGGCTGCAGAGGAGGTGAGGAGTCAGTCGCTATGGATACAAACTGCTAAGACTTATTTCCATTTACTCCATCCAATCGTTTGTCAGTTCAGGATTTGGTGCATCAAAAAATAGGTTTTTCCGTCTTTTACAGAGGAGCTGATGACACCAAGCAGTGTCGCCACATCTCCCTCTACAGGTGGAAATGCGACAGCGCAGCGCTGTCAGGCAGGCCAGTTCTCATGTGTGTACAGTGAGGAGTGTGTCTCTGCGTCCGTGCTCTGCGACGGTCATCCAGACTGCCGGGACCACTCTGATGAGATCAACTGCGGTAATCTTCTCGTCCTGTCTGTCGTACCACTCGATTATTGTCCATATAAAGCAGCTGAAGCGTCATGTTGAATGTCCGTCCGTGCTCGTGTGGCTCCAGGCATGGCTCCCACTAGAGGCCTCCCAGGACTGCAGAACCAGACCAGCGTAACAGGGAGACCGGGCTTCCACGGCGACAGCACAACAGGTGCGCCAGGCCTCCATTCCACAAAGACACAAGGTGGCCATCCCGGTGTGGCCACATCAGGGGTCACAGAGCCCACCATGCTGCAAAACATCACAGGTCTGTGTGGTAAACAACTGACAACAAGCTGTTTTTTCTTCGGGCTGTTGCTGTGATGGTTAACTATCAGCTGTGAACTATCTGTCCAATCACTGACACCTGGGTCACGACAGGTCACCCGGGGCTTCATCGGACCACGCCGCTCCACACTGGCAGACCTGGTCTTCAGACCACCACAGGTCCGACTCCACGCTTGCCTTTTAATGCGGCAGAGCATCCTTTTAACCCGGAATCTAACCTCCGTGCTTCTCCCATCCACAGCACCTTCATTCACCACCAGCCCAGGTGACGGCGGGCTACCCAGGGTGCTTTGCGTGGAAGGCCAGTTTGCATGCCGCTCGTTTGGCTGCGTGGACGCGTCACAAGTGTGTGACGGCAGGAAGGACTGTGTCGATGGCTGGGATGAAGAACGCTGCGGTAGGGTGCCGGCAGCACTTCCGGCAGCAGGAACACACTGCTGTCTGTCCAATAACCAGTCTGTCGCTTCATCCATTCACCGTTCATTCTTTCATCCATTCATCCCACGACCATCAATCTCTTCCTCTTCCCTGCCGTCCATCCGTTCTTTCATGCTTCTATCCAACCGCCCGTTTCTTCATCCATCCATCAATGCAGTGCACACACATCCATGCAATCATTCATTCATCCACCTTTAATTACTTTTTGTTCACCGTCTCATGGATCAATCTCACGAAAACGTACCGACTTGCCTGTGATATGTGACCAGGCCCCACCTCCAGGCCTGCAGTGAGCCCATCGCGCCCCCCGCTGCCCAGCCCCTGCTCTCCAAAGCAGTTCTCCTGTGGCAGCGGGGAGTGTGTTCACCTGGACCGCAGGTGCGACCTGAAGAGGGACTGCCGAGACGGATCGGACGAGAAAGACTGCGGTGAGTGAAGGAGCGGCCCACTGGTGGTCACGTCACAGAGCAGGGCGTCATTTCTTCCTGTCCGTGTCTTCCAGTGGACTGCATCATGTCCCCGTGGACAGCCTGGAGTAGCTGCAGTGTGTCGTGCGGGCTGGGCTCCCTGTTCAGGCAGAGGGATATACTGAGGGAGGCTCTGCCTGGGGGGTCCTGTGGGGGGGCACAGTTTGACAGCAGAGCCTGTTTTCCTCAAGCGTGCCCAGGTGTGGAATCTGAGCCTCTCCAGTATGATTTATTCGCACACATATCAGTTGGTTTTTCCCTCAGTTCGACTTCTCGTGTCACCAACTTGTTCCCTGGTGGCTGACGAGAGATCGCAACACTGCCCTCTAGTGGGTGGACAGAGTGAGTTCTTATTCATACGCAGAACCTGGACCCAGCTGATCCCGTGTCTGCCTGCAGTTCACGGTCACTGGTCTGAGTGGACGGAATGGTCCGAGTGCGACGCCCACTGTGGAGGAGGTGACAGGCAGAGGAACAGGAGCTGCTCCGCTCCTCCCCCCAAGAATGGGGGACGGGACTGCCAAGGCATGACCCGGCAGAGCGAGAGCTGCAACAGCCAGCCCTGCACCAACGACACCGGCACACAGACCGGTAGGTGCAGCACACAGTGAGCCTTTGCAGCGTCACGTCCCACCATCCATGTACACATGCTGACACAACGACCGCACGGCTGCTCAGGTTGCATCAACGGCTTGCTGCTGGTGACCGAGGAGGACTGTCGGGCTGCCCGAGTGGACCCCTGCCCTCCCACCTGCTCGCACCTCAGCTCCACCCACAACTGCTCTGCAGCCTGCGTACCGGGTAGGTCACACAGTAGGCTTGAAACTTGTAGACAGTTTGTCTGAAATGATTTTTGTGTGTTTGATTCAACACGAGTTTGGTGAGACTCCATAAAGCGTCCAAGAACGAAGAAGTCTGTGACTTATTTCTCCAGGGTGTCGCTGCCCACCTGGGTTGTACCTTCAGCACGGCCGCTGCGTACACTCTAGCCTGTGTGTCTGTCACTGGGAGGGCGGGACTCTGCAGCCAGGTCAGATGGTCAGCCGGGACCAGTGCACCACATGGTGAGAGACCCACAAGGCTCTGTGGGCAGAACCAACCACTGGTAATGGCTGAGATGAGTGTGTTGGAGGACTAATCCTTTGATTCTTTGATCGTGTTTTTGTGCCGCCAGCGTGTGTAAACACGGACGCGTCTCCTGTGACACCTCCGGCTGTGTGGCGGTCTGCGATTGGTCCGCCTGGTCGTCGTGGTCACCGTGCGACGTAACCTGTGGTGTGGGGCTGCAGCAGCGCTACAGGTCAGCTTACGTACAGTGAAGCAAATTCAGTGTGTACAGAGAAACTCCCTTATTGCGTTTCCTCCTCCCTCAGGTCTGCAGTGACTCCCGTAGGTGCAGCGGGGGTCCAGCCCTGCACAGGAGACTCCTCTGAGGCCCGCCGCTGCTCCAGCTCCTGCCTCCCTGGTACATGAAGTAACCACCTCACACACTCACAGCGTCAGGGTGTGTGTGTGTGTGTGTGTGTGTGTGTGTGTGTGTGTGTGTGTGTGTGTGTGTGTGTGTGTGTGTGTGTGT